>CAAKHD010001901.1:1476-13833 GCA_901007705.1 Fistularia tabacaria
TTTTGTGTCTCTCACACACACACACACACACACACACACACACACACACACACACACACACACACACACACACACACACACACACACACACACACACAGTGAAGACAGTGGTCGTCGTGGGAGCTGAAGGATGTCGCTCGACCAGAAGCTGCTGGTTGCCGTGGAGGAGCCTCCAGGAGATGATGGGGCCGTGGGTCTCGTGGCAGCACAACCCTTGAACTGAAAGAGCAAACGTGAACAAGCCCCCTCCCCATCCACCCTGGTGGTCCTGCAGAGTTCTCCACGAGCTTCAGCACCTCCTGGTGGACGACGGGTACTTGGCCTTCAGGCCCTCCTTGAAGCTGCGGAAGAGAACTCGGTTGCGCTTGTTCTCCTCGTCCTTCCCCGCGTGGAACTCCTCCTGGGACTTGAAGCCCCAGTGGACCACGAAGGCGGTGCTCAGCACGGAGAACCTGAAGCCGGCCACGTGGAGCTCGCAGGCCTGCGCGGAGGAGGGGGGGCACAGGTCAACCGGGACGCCGGAGAACGCGGAACCGAGAGGCCTGGGCTACGCTGACGCGGAGAAGCCCCGAGGAACCCACCTGGCTGATGCGGTTGAAGCCGTACTGCTTGAAGCCCTCGTCGTAGAGGGGCGCCGAGCGGGGCCCGATGTAGAAGGGCTCCCAGGGGTCGGCCCAGCTGAGGGTGTAGGCCACCTCCAGGCCCGGCGCGCCCCTGACGTGGCCGTTGACCCACACGGAGTAGTTGGTGGGCGCCTGGCAGCGCGGGCACAGCTCCTCGTAGAAGGGCCGCACCTCGCCCACCTGGTAGAGCTGGACCAGCTCCGCCTTGGTGGCGGGCATCTTCTTGGCGTGGCGGATCTCGAAGGCGGGCAGGACGAAGACCTCGTCGGCCGCCGGCTCCCGCCCGTCCACCATGGCCAGGAACTGCCGGTGCAGGTCGGCGCTGGGCATCATGTCGATGTCCAGCACCAGCACGTAGGCGGACTCGGCGCCGCCGCGGGCCACGTTGCGCAGCAGGTTGTTGGGGTAGGAGACGTTCCCGGCCATGGCGTAGTTCTTGTGCTTGTCCCTGTGGCTCCGCAGCCTGGAGAAGACCGAGGCGCAGTCCTCCAGGCCCGCGAAGTGCTCGCGGTCCTGCTCGGGGAAGCTGGCCGTCTCCCCCGACAGGCACACCAGGTGGAAGTCCACCAGCGCCTGCACCCGCGGGCAGAAGAAGCCCAGCGCGTAGGCCAGCGCCGTGGCCAGCTTCACGTCCCCGCCGTGGGCGAAGACGGACACCGACAGCGGGTTCTGCCAGCGCTCCAGGAGGCTCTCCAGGTGGTGCAGGTTGCCCAGGGTGGTGTGGGTGGCCAGGGTCAGCACGTCGGGGCCCGGGTTCGAGTCGCTCTTGACGAGGTTCTTGTAGACCCGGTACTGGCCGCTGTGGTCGAAGATGCCCCCGGTGGACAGCGAGAACCGCAGGCGCTCCTTCCGGGAGTTCTTCTCCGGGTGGCCGCTCTTCTTGGCCCCGGAGCCGCCGAACAGCTCCGAGTAGCGGTAGCGCTGCTGCTTGCCGTGGAACTTGGACAGGAAGGACAGGTAGATGAGCTGCAGCAGCGCCACGATCATCAGCGCGCTCAGCACCACCTTGAACACCGTGCATTTCTTGGAGAGATGCATCCCGCGGGGGGGGTCGGGGTCCGCTCGACCCCGCCGACCTCACCTACGGCCGCCGCCGATGGCCGTCGAAGCCGATTCCCATTCGCTCTTCGACCCCGGACCGCGGGAGAGGGAACGAGGACAAAAGCGGCCCCGGCGGCGTCTACGACGCGCGTCGCCCGTCGGTGCTGCAGCTGCTGCGGCCGCCGTGCGTAACGGCCGTAATGTCCGGGTAAAGGCGCCGCCGGATTTGAGCCGCGCTAGCCTAGCCTGCCACTTGCTAACGTCGCCCGCTAGCCGTTAGCCTGGACGATCGGCTGCCGATGTCACGGCCCGCTAACGCCGCATGCTAGCTTCCAGCCGTTAGCCCGGACTATCGGCTGCCGCGGTGGCCCGCTTACGTCGCCTGCTGGCCGCAAGCCTCTGTCAGCTAACGTCGCCTGTTGGCTACTCGCCGCCAGCCCGGCCTACTAACTGCCAATGTCGGCCGGTCGCTGCTAACGTCGCCTGTTAGCTGCTAGCCATTAGCCTATTCCATTAACTACCAATGTCGGCTGCTAGCTGCTAACACCGCCCGCTGGCTGCTAGCCGTTAGTCTGCTCTATGCGATGTCGAAGTCGCCTGCTAGCTGCTAACCGTGGGACGGGGATGATAACGAAGGGTTTTTGCATCAGAATCGATCATTCGGTGTAAAAGTACACGGCGGTGGCAACTACGGATCCCCCCGGAGGTATATCTGGTAGTTTTACCGTCCTGGTGAATACCCGGTCTTGTGTTTACCCCTGAAGCGGTCGAGCGCACACACCAACGTGTTTGTAGTAGCTGCGCACGACACGCGTGGCCGTGTTTACATTTTTGTCGCTGTTCTCCGCCCTTTTTTAAGATTTAAAACATCTAACTTTTCATTTATGATATGTGTATATACTGAAACGTATATGTAGTAAACTTAGTCTTTTATTTAAATCGTTTTAAATGTCAACCTAAACCTCTGCTGTAACATTTTTTTATTGATGCTGATACAAGTATCGCTGTTCTATACTAGTCGCCACATTTATACTGTTTGTATATTAACATGTTTAGTTGCAACTTGTTAAACAAGTCCTACCGGTTTATAAATAGTCGATAGTTTATTTTTCTATTGACAACTTTTTCTTGCACAGTCCACTTTGTGCTGAGCGGTGATATTTACCCACTGTGACACGATCACAGGAATATTCTATTATATCCACAAACTGAAGATGCTGGGAAACACTGATGTTAAACTACAAAAACTGTCTTTCTCTCACCCAGGATCCTGTCGCCGCTGACTTATGAGCCCCTTCGCCCTGGTCTTAAGGTCATTATCATCATTCACTCAGGACAGGTGTGAGTGTGTTTCAGTGACAGGCCTTTATTATAAAAGCAGCTTTGCGTAGTTTTGCTGAGCAGCGGAGGAAGCGTCTCCTCCGGATTTGAACAGAAACTGCGACGCGTCGGACAGAGAGCGGAGGCATTGTTTGTTTTTTTTTCACTTGGCAGTTAAAAAGGAAACGCTTCACGGCCGCCGCTGCTGTGTGGAAGCTGAGTGGGAACCCCAGCGCAGCGCCGTGGTGTTGCGACCGCGCTCGCCGGGCCAGTCCGGCAGGAGCTTGTGATCCAGGCGGTCGGAAAACGGCACAAACGAAGTGACGCTCGCTCTTCTTCAGTTTCCATTTAAAACAAAGGCTTTTGGTTTGTTGACCACATTTTCTGGAGATTCATTTGCTCTTCACGCGGGGAGAAAAAAAACAAAATGTCCACAATAACAAAACAACAACATTTGACCCGACGGTGCTCTATCCATGCCGAAACATCTCAGACGTCCTCTCGTCTCGGCGGAGAAGACGCGGGAAATGTCTGACCGAGGCCCGAACGCGAGACGGACCTGAAACGTCACCCCCCTCCCCCAGATCGTGACCTCACCTTTCACCCCAATTTCACGACTGTGACTCTTCACAGCACAAATAAGAGCCCTACAGCCTCCCCCCATCCCACGCACTCAATAACTAAGACACTAAAACGCCGGCTCCGCTCTTGGATCCGCCCCCGTCGCCGTCCCTGGAGGAGGATTCGGCCGACTGGCCCTGCGGCCCGCCCTCGCCCTCGCCCACCAGCCGGATGTTGTAGCGTTCCCGGTACTCGGTGAGTTCGCGGCCCTTCGTCTGCATCTGCGTGTTGATGGTCTCTATTAGTTTTGTGATCTGCATGGGGGGGAGAAAGAGGGATGGTTACGAATACTACCTTGGTTATGATATTACTTTTCTGACCTTCGCACTAAACTGTTCACAAAAACCTCTGCTGCCACTCAAATATCAGTCTGTATCTGCGTGCACTTTATACCTCATAGTTTAATGCAACAGTGCACTTTACTATTATTATTGTTTTGTTCATGTCAAGGAATAGGTGAAGAAAAGTGTCAGGGGTTCTAGGAGATAGAAGAAGACCAGAGAGAAGATGTATGGAGGTAGTGAGAGAGGATATGAAGAGCGGAGGATCCAGAGAACAGGCTTAGATGGATAAGGTGGATTGGCTGTGGAGACCCTGAAGGGAAAAACCCAAAGATTATTTCATGTCACGGTGGGACGGTGAGAAAGGTCTTCTCCATTCCTCTGTATGTCCAGTACATGCGGAGACACTGACAATAAAGCTGACTTTGGCTTTGACTATCCTGTGTGGTGTTCTAGCCTCAGGTTTGCAAACATCTCCGGTGTCCACCCTGTACCTGCTCTTTGTTGATCTCCAAGGCCGGCAGAATTTCCTTGACTGTTCTCTCCACCAACACGCCTCCCACCAGGCGGAAGCACTTCCTGGAAGGATCCACGCCCCTCAGGGTGTCGATGACTAAACTGGATGGAGAAGCGGCGATGGACGGGTTAGCCGCTGACCTCTGACCTCCAACACAGACGCATTTAGAGGAGGCGGCGCTAAGAGGGTGGCAAACACACCTGTGCTCGTTGATGTCCATCTCCAGATCTGCCGCCTTGGAGGCCATGCTGCGCTGCTCCTGACGCATCCTCTGGAACGTCGCCACCACCTGCACACACACGGAGGAATGACACCGTCACGGCCCGGTTCCACAAACCATCGGAGTACCAGGCTGCATGAAGCCATTGAGATCACAACCAGCAGCTTCTATGGTCAGCAGCAGGAGAAAGTCTCGTCCAAATCTTCTCGTCGTGGCAACTGGACTTGAATTTCTTCACCTGAAGACCTTTCAATTCCTCATGCCAGAGGCTTCTTCACGTCTTCAGCCTCTCCGAGGGCTCCGGTTGCCACGACAACAATTCACCATGACCTGGATGACTGGGAACCTCCACCGGTAGAAACGCTTGTGCACCTTTACAGCGTTCACGCCTGGTGAGGCACCGACTTCATCACAATCTGATTTACAAAAACATGACCCCGACATAGTAGCTTCTTCACCATTTGATTGGCAGCAGTTAACAGGATGTGTTCAGAGCATAAAGCTGCAATCCAGCCAGCAGTCAGCCGTCACCGCGCAATCTACGTTGACGCCACCCCACCGCACGCTTCTTCTAAATCTGAGAATCCAGCGACTTTGAGTAAAAAAAACAATCAAACTGGTGAAGTTCGATGAAAAATATCATTTCGTGCAAATCACTGATAAACATTTTTTAATTTTATAAATTTTTTCTTCCCACGATTTCCAAGTGAGGCACGGCCTCTCCTGCCTCCCCTGACTGCACCTCACCGGTCCAGACATTTGATTTATCGTCTACATTTCAACCACAGTGATCGAGAGATCAGTCAAAATTGAGTTTTGAGCAGCTCAGGGCAACGATTTGATGCCAAAACATAAATTATTTCTGCATTTTTCGAGGCTAAGCAATAAGTTCGAATGTACTGAAATGTGTAGTCTATTTAGGGTCAGCCTGGGTGGTAAAAATAGCGGCTCTCTCCGTGATACAGCGCGGGTTTCCGGCCCTAATAGTGGGGGAGAGGGAATTAAATCCACCTGTAATCCTTCCTATTTCGCTGACAGGCGGATTAGATACCGGAATCAGCGAAAGGGTGATGATTTTCCTCCGGCGGAAACATTTAACGCCGAAAAGGTGTGACTGCGATGCGGCGAAGCTAACGTTAGCATTGGCTAGCACAGCAGTAAACCGCCGCCCCGCTTCACCGGAGATGGATTCACGGGTACCGGGAGGACAGGGGAAGTCTCTACGGGACCGGGCAGGACGGGACGGTACCTGCTCGGCCGTTGGGCCGGACGGTTTCCCTCCGCCGGCGGCGCTTGCTTTGCTACCCGTGCTGCTACTGTTGGCTGCCATTCTGGAAGGTGCTGCTGAGAAGGACCCCGGCGGGATGGGAGGGGCTGTCCCGCTGCGCGCCTGAGCGGAAATACCACGCTGAGAAAATCACCTCCATTTCAATTAAACAACAGGCACTGAAAAAAATCGCAGGACGAATGATTCAAGTCTTCGATTTGAGTAAAAGGATTTACACCTTTCTTACTTACTTTAGTAGAAGTAGTGACCTTGCAGTGAAACATTTTAACTGAAGCTCCTGCTGCATCAGTGCTGTTTTTCTGCAGCATTGTTCGAGGTCAGGGGTCACTGCAAGTCCTACTCTGCTGTCAGTGTTGTTGTTTTTTTTTAATTAACCTTTAGTGAACATCACGTGTAACAAAACATCAAATAACTAGGAGTAACGTGTGAAGCTGTGTGGAAAACAATGAATGCCTTGAGAACAAGCAAAAATGAAAAAGAAATGGCAAGAGGAATACAACGTGTATTTAGCTCAATGAATCTAAGGGAATAGCATTTGTAACGCTGTATATTTTTTTGACTTTTTCATGAGTTTGAAAGATTTTTTAACCAATTCAAAACTGTTTTCAAAGAAGGTAACATTTGGGGGACATTTCTGCATCCTGTGGTTGTGGATGAAGAACTCGGCCAAACATAAAACATCTGTTATTCATCTGTTATCAGTGGTTTGATAAAGATCATCACCACATTGGTCTCCAAGGAGCCTGTTATCCCTGACAAGATCCCAGCTCAGTGAGGAGGGGGTTCTCCATCTGATCTGAACGGGCTTTTAAAGAATGGATTGGTTTTGAGGAACCTTCATGATGAACATTTGGAGGTTCCTGTTTTCATCAGACTGGAGGGCGCAAAAGATAAGATGAGATAGGACTTTATTTATTCCAAAGGAAATTGTTGTGGCAGATGGCTCCAAATACTGAAAGGTGAACAGGGAATATTGCAAAATGACAGCGAGTTTTAAAAATATTGCACATTGTATAAAAACCTGACATTACATGACGTGATAGAGAACACGTTTCACATGATTATAAGTCTTATTTAATTCAGCCCACGGCACTGACTTCCTTCCTGCAGAATGGAAAGGGGTTATCTGAAAAGCAATAGGTAATCGCAGCTGTCAGAGAAGTGCAGTGGAGTACAAAGAACTGTATTTCCCTCTGAGATTTGGTGGAATGCAGGTGTCAAGTCGAAAATGCGTAAATAGTCTCTGAAAGAACTGAACAAAAGGAATATAGACCATCAGAGCGGGTATTTCCCCTCCAGACCACACGGTGGCGCCACTTCACTCCGTGCACTGATAACCAACGGCCATTGAAGCCGATAAATAATTGCCATTGGAGAATTATTTTTCTTTCAATTAACAACTATACATCCGCAACAAATCTGTTTAGCCAGGGGTAACACATAAAATAGAAATATTTCTATATAAAACAAAAAAAAAGCCACATAAAGGATAGAACTGAAATACTTTCTCTGCACGTACACACAACTATCAACTACATTTTTGCAAATAAAGTTGGTATGGACTGCCTTCGGGTTTTGGAGTCCATCTATCGCTCTGCTGTCTTGATACATTTCCAAAGACGGTGACGGTGTCTCTTAAGCTCAGGTCCTTTTCCTTGGTGCTGTTTGCATCGGAAAGAAAACTGTACTACAGCTGCAGTGAAAAGCCAGTTTTTCTCTCAATAAAGGCGTGTAAATATTTGTGAACACAAGCAATGATAAAATAAATTTACAATAGATTCTTCACGCGGTCCACAGAAAACACAGGAGTCGTCAACATCAATTTTAAATCTTTCTGATGTTTTCTTTGCTGGATGTATCTTATGCAGCGATATCTTGAAACAGAGATAGCTTGTGTTTTCCTCCACATCGATCTGGATCCAGGACGTGTGATGAGTCTTAGTTCACTTATTAGACAGTAAACGCATCGTGAGGCGGGTCTTTGAGAAGGAAACTAGCAATGAATAACAATCTACCAAAAACATGATTATCCACCAAACCTTACAACACCATTCCCCTCGCTATCACTCCAGGGAACAGCAATTCTGGACAGAAAATGCAGCAACTCTTGGATAAGAAAGTGTTTGAAGGAAGAATTTCTTCCCTGAACGTCAAAATAGAAATAATATCTTACTTAATTTGATAAGAACCCCCAAAAGCAAAAGAGACGGACTTTAGAGTGATGAATAACATCTACGCATCGAAGGAATTACCGAGGTTACGCTTTAATATTGAAGATAGTGTTTGGACGTTTTGCAAAGACGATTCTGAAACTACAGACCATGTATTTTTCTGATGCGAAAAAGTCCAAGGTTTCTGGGTTAAAACTCCAAATTGGATGAAAGAAAAGTTTCCATCATCAGCAGCTTCTCTCTCAAGAGATGACATAACATGTGCTTTATTTTTAGCAAACCAAAGAAATGAACTCTGTGTTGATGTTATTTCAGGTTCGGACGACTTCTTCATCCCCACACACAGGATGCAAGAATTTCCCCCCCAATTTTACCTTCTCAAAAACCCCTTTGACTGACATAGCAAATCCTTAAAGTTTATGAAAAAAAAACAAGCCAGAAAATATACAGTTGAATAAATGATATTCCCTCCGACTCGTTAAGATCCGCACGACTTTGCTCTTGTTTCTTCATGTCACTTCATTCTCACTGCTGTTTGTTTGTTTGTTTGTTTGTTTGTTTGTTGATATGTTTTGTTCGGCTCTGAATTCAATCAAGGTTCCAAAAGAAAAAAGAACAACAATCTCACGGCTTTGCTCGAACGCCTCGGCGTCATGTGACCGCGGAGGACGAATAGGATTGGCTTAAAGTCTCTCACGTGACCCCCTGACGCGTCTCGTACCCGGAAGTGCGTCTCTGTTAGCCAGCACTGCTCGAACCGGGACCGGTTCGGACCCATGCTCGGGATCGTACGCCTGCGCGGAGCCGTCCTTCCGGCTTTGGCCCGCAGGATCCTCCTGAACCGCAGGTACTGCGTTTGGTTCCCCTCAGAGAAGAACCTCAAGGAGATCTATCATGAAGTGTCACTCCAGCTCATGGAAAGATCTCGCCTTGAAGGCGGCGTTGTTTTGAATTCTGACACGCGGTCAAACACACATGATTATTCTGTTGTCAAACAGATCTTAACGTCTTCCAGAAGATCGTCGATCTTAAATTGTTCATTTCTGTCTGAAGATGACATTGTGATGTGTAGTGAGAGCAGGGAGCAGGTGGAGGAACATCTAGAGAGGTGGAGGTTTGCTCTGGAGAGGAGAGGAATGAAGACAGAATAGATGTGTGTGAATGAGAGGAACCCGACTGGAACGCTGAGGCTGCAGGAAGTGAAGATCAAGAAGGTGGAGGAGTTCAGGTACTGAAGGTCAACAGTCCAGAGCAGTGAAGAGGCTGGAAGAGAGGTGAAGAAACGGGTTCCAGCAGGTTGGAATGGGTGGAGAAAAGTGTCAGGGGTTCTATGAGATAGAAGAACATCAGCCTGAAGGAGAGGAAAGCTGGAGGAGACAGTGGTGAGAGCAGAGATGATGGATGGTTTGGAGAAAAGACAGGAGGCAGAGATGAAGATGTGGAGGTTCTCTTTGGGAGTGACCAGGATGGAGAGGATCAGGAATGACATGCTAGAAGTTTTGGAGAGAAGCTCAGAGATGGTTGGCTCATGTAATGAATATATTGGTAGACGGATGCTGGAATTGGAGGTCTAGATGAAGACCAGAGAGAAGATGTATGGAGGTAGTGAGAGAGGACATGAGGAGAGGAGGATCCAGAGAACAGGGTGAGATGGAGAAGGTGGACTGGCTGTGGCATGTTAGATTTTGGACTCCTTCCTGCTCCTCTCCATCCTCCTCCCTCCCAAAGAGAACCTCCACATCTCCATCTGCGCTGCCTCTGATCTCCTCCTCAGTGTCTCCAAACCAGACACCGTGGCTGCTCTTCACCTCCATCTCCTCCACCTTTCCTTTCCTTCTGGCTGACACTTTTCTCCCCCCCGTTCCAACCTTCTCATCAACATCTCCGACTCAAGAATGCTTTCTTGATCCAGGAGAAGATTTCTTCACCTCTTCTCCACGCTCTTCCCATCCAGGGTAGCCTTGCATGTGCGGACGTATCTAGCCACGTTTTCCTCGTGTTCCTTGGCGGTATCTCCTCCTCCTAGAAGTTTGTGGGCGTGCAGGTGTTCGTATTCACCCCAGGCTAGAGTTGAGCAGATAACGACCCCCTCCTCCTCGCAGGATGTCGGGCCTCCGTCACCCGGTGGCGGCTGTGTGTCAGGTGACGTCGACCCCGGACAAGGAGGACAACTTCTGCCGGTGCAAGGAGCTGGTGGTGGAGGCCGGGCGGCGAGGGGCCAGCATGGTGTTCCTGCCCGAGGGCTTCGACTACATCGGGTCCAGCCGGGAGGAGACCCTGGCGCTGTCGGAGAGCCTCGCCGGAGACACGATCACCCGATACGCCCGGCTGGCCCGGTGAGTGGACAGAGTTGATTTCTTCTGTTTGATCTCAGAAAAGACCCTCCCCACCTTTTTTCTGTCGTTTCACCCCCGAGGCGAAGAAGGAGCAAAGACGGCAAGGTTGAAAGGGAAAGTAAGAAGCGTGAATCTCTGCTGGTCCCAGAAACCTGCAGGTCTGGCTGAGTCTGGGGGGATTCCACGAGAGGGGACCTCACTGGGACCGGGACCAGAGGATCTACAACAGCCATGTCATCATTAACCACGAAGGTACTTTTCAACCCCACCTTCATTTAAAGACACAGACGGCGGTGAAGTACAGAGAAGGTCGGAGGGAGCTGCACTTTGCCTCCGTAGACCTAGAAAAAGCATACGAGAGGGTGCAGGGAGAGGAACTATGAGGAATTCTGGAGTGGCAGACGGGTGCAGGACATGTATGCTCACTGTGAGACAGTGGTGGGGTGTTGCTGTAGGTGTAACAGAGAAGTTGATGGTGGAGGTGGGACTTCATCAGGGAGCAGCTCTGAGCCCCTTCTTGCTTGCAGTGGTGGTGGACAGGCTGACACGTGAGGCTCGACAGGAATCTCCTGGTTGCAAACTTGTCTATATGGCCTCCCTCCCCACAGGAGAGACCGTCTCCGTCTACAGGAAGGCCCACCTGTTCGACGTGGAGCTCCCAGAAAAGAACGTCTCTTTGAGGGAGAGTTCCTTCACCATCCCCGGGCCATCCCTGGTGCCTCCGGTCCAGACCCCCGTCGGAAAGGTGTCCCGTCCGCGTGACGCCGGTTCAGCGGGAAACGAACACCTCGAGGCTACAGAAGGGTTGATCTGGGGTGTTTGGTGTCGCCTCAGGTCGGTCTGGGCATCTGCTACGACTTGAGGTTCCCCGAGTTATCATCGGCTCTGCAGAGGAGCGGGGCGGAGATCCTGACCTACCCGTCGGCCTTCACCGTGGCCACGGGGGCCGCTCACTGGGAGGTGGGCGGAACGCGGCGACATCGCGACAGGGCAAAGCCGAACCTCACCGCCGTCGCTTTCCCCTTTCAGGTCTTACTTCGCGCTCGTGCCATCGAGACCCAGTGCTTCGTCCTGGCCGCGGCGCAGGTGGGCCGTCATCACGGGAAGCGCTCGTCGTACGGCCACGCCCTGGCCGTGGACCCCTGGGGCGACCTGCGAGGGGACTGCGGAGGGGCGGAGCCCGGCTTGGTGCTGGTGGAGATCGACCTGGAGAAAGTCAGCAGCACCAGGAGGAACATGCCGGTCCAGCAGCACCGCAGGCAACCGGAGTTCTACCAGGGCCTGGAGGTGCCCTGAGAGGAGCTTCCCTAATGACCGATGGCCGCCGTGGACACCGAACGACCAATCGCAGGCGGGAGGAGTGAATCCGGCGAGCAGTGGGACGTAAAGGGTTGACGAGCGGCTGCTAGCTAGGGTCGGGGATCCAGAAGGTTCCGACCGGCGTGTCTAATTTTACTGTCTGTTTGTATCTGAGTGAATATGCTGCCCTATGACGGTCGGCACCAGGCCCGGCGGGAGGGACGGATCACCGGGGGGGGAATTAAACGGAGATCAGCAGATTCATCTGGTTGCCAGGATACAAAACCCACGTTGGTCAGCGGAGCGGTGACCTCCTGCCACCCTCTGGGTCTCTATAACACTTCCGCTCACTTCTTCACAAATCATTTCACCCGCCAGCAAGGTGGACCCTGAGCACCCGGGTGGCTCGTAAGGGACACGTCCAGAAACCCAGAAGAACAGAGAAAGGTTTGCATACGTCAAACTGTTACCCATTAATGTGGCTGTGAAATAAAATCTGCTGAGAGCCGCTGTCAGACGGAGCTTCTTTTCCAAGGAAAACAACTTCCGGTCCTGGACCTGGGGGGGTGAAGGGATGCAAAGTTCTCGCAGCCCCCCCCCCCCCCCCCCCCCCGGGGGGGTTTTATACTTTTTACAGCCT
>CAAKHD010001901.1:13853-36553 GCA_901007705.1 Fistularia tabacaria
GCTGGGGGGGTGAAAGGGTGCAAAATTTTCGCCCCCCCCCCCCCCCCCCATCACAGCTGGGAGCTTTATGACTTTATGACAGCTTTATGAATTGATTTGTTCTTTCCACGCTCAAGAAGCTGAGAAAGAAATGAAATATCCCTCGGCGTCGGAAAGAGAAAATGGAAATGCTGCAAATCAGGGAAAAGGTAATGGAGAAGACGAGGAATCCCGTCCAACTAGACCTGGATGTGCTGACGAGAAGAAACAGGGAAGGTCTTAATGTTTGCCGTCTTTGCCCGACGGGTCGGACCAGTTTCATCGGCAACGTCTGGAGGGTTTCCCTGCAGCATGACCTTGGTGTTCAGCCCAGGCAGCAACCTCAGGACGACACGTGCCTGCAGCAGAGGCTTTGAATTCAGCAGAATCGGAGCAGAAGTTTTGCATTCAGCAGAGTTGGTGCTTGTGGTATTTAGGCTGAGTACAGGAGTGTGGTGGACAAAACCACCTGCAACTCATGGGAGCAAAGACAAAGGAGTCGGTTGTGGACTTTAGGAAACGGAGGAACTGTCCAAACCCCATCTCCATCAATGGGACGGATGTGGACATTGTGGACGAGCAGAAGTACCTGGGCGTCCACATAGACAGTAACTTGAAAACTCATATACGAATCCCTGAAAGGTCAGAGCCACCTGTTCTTTCTCAGGTCTTTCCATGTCTGCAGAGCCATGCTGCCGATGTTCTATCACACGGTGGTGTCCGGTGTCATCTTCAAGGAGGCCGATTTGTTCTTTCAACACTCTTGAAGCAGCGACTTAAAGGATGGAAACAGGAGATTGAAGGTCAACTGGACCAGGGTGAAGTCGAACGGGCCCGAACCAATACACCAGGCAGGACTGCGAAGTACCGAGAAGTACTATGAAGTAGTACTGCGGGCACTTGTTAGCATGATAAACCCTTCTTTTTGCATTGAAATAGCGTGACTCTCGGAGCCGCGGTGCAAAAGTACAAAAAATGATAAATAATCTGTCACAGAAAACAACGACAAATTACATCGTTGAAAAACTCATTTTCAAGTGGAGGAAAGAAGGGGGGCGAAGCACGTTTAGCTCCATTGTTGTTTCTCCCACAGAAATATATTTTTTTAACCTTTATTGAACATATAAAATAGAAACAAACAAACATGGCTGAATCCAATCGAACATCAGTGACATTTAACCGACATGAGAAAGCGTGGAGAATCTGATTTCGCATCCAATCAAATAACTGTGAGAGTGACAAGAGTAGAGTTGTGTGAAAACAGCGAATCAGTTGAGAAACAAACAAAGAAAAAGGAAAAGCAATGGCAAGGGGAATACAATGTGTATTTAGCTTCATGGATATAGGGGAATATCATTCATACTAAGGTGTTTTTTTTTTCTTCATGATTTTAAAGACTTTTTTCTACAATTCAAAGTGTTTTTTAAAGAAGGTCAAATCGGGGGGAACTTTTTGCATTGTGTTTTTGTGCATGAAGAACTCGGCCAAACCTAAAATAACATTTACACAGACTTCATCTCGTCTCTTGACAAACTGGTGATGATGGAAATTCTTCTTTTTGAGCTTTAGCCCAAAAAACAGTGGATGTTTTTGCATAAGAAAAATCTACGGTCTGTGGTTTTAGCACCGTCTTCACAAAATGTACAAATAGTATCTTCAAAATTGAAGCATAACCTCAATAATTCTTTAGATGGGTGGATGTTATTCAGAACTTTACAGTGCGTCTCCTTTGCCTCGGGGGGGGGTCAAGCTAGGGTAAGATACATCGATTCTTGATCAAATTTATTTCCAATATCATTTTTATTTTGACATCTCCGCAAAACACAACTCGATTTCTATTGAGTTTTTCTCAACATCAATATGACAGACACATGCACGACATATAATGAAATGACATCATAATAAAAATGAGTAGGAAATAGTAACAGAAGTATGAGGAAGGAGAAAGAGTTGCTGCACTTTCTGTGCAGAATTGAGATTCCCTGAAGTGACACCGACGGCTATCATCGTGTTTTTGGTCAAAAATAGTTGCTTTGCATGAGAAAAATCTTCGGTGTGTGTTTTTTTCAACGTGAAAAACACTTGACGCGGTTTCGCTCCTTCCGGCCGTTGCTGCTGGCGACCGGAAGTGAACGTCACTGCCACGGACTGACACTCGCGCGCGCGCACACACACACACACACATGCACGCGCACGCACGGAAGAAAACAGCATCCCGGTGGGAAGCCCGTCAGCCGCGACGGTTTAGGACCTCCGCCGCCTCCGCTCACCCCGGAGATGAAGATGAGCTGCGGCGTCCCGGCCAGGATCGAGGCATCACCAAGGTACGGGGCTCCGGTTCTCCGGTTCTCCGCGCCAATGTCGCGTTCGCCTCGGTTGCTTTTTTTTTTCTCCTCGGCGTTTCGCGTCCCCGCGCAACTTGCCGCTAGCCTGCAAAGCTAGCATAGAGGAGGAGCCCGGTGAGGCGCTCCAGCCACCGGGGTTGGTGCGCCGGTTTCGGCCGCCGTGCCGGAGTCGGCCACCTGGCCTCCGGAGACCCCTCGGCGGTCGACGTGCCGGAAAATGGCTTATCTCCGGCCGTGAAATGATGCTTGTTTTGCCGCTAACGCGCCGGCGGTTACACCGGCTAAACGGCCGAGCCGGGCGCGTGCGGCTTCTAGAAGGAGCCGCAGGTGCGCTCGTGACCGCTGCTCCATCCCGGTTCCGGTTCCGGTTGCGGATGGAGGACAACAGTGGCCCCGGATCCGCGGCGTTTTGTCCCGGTGTGAGGGGCGTCCTTCGGCGAGGACGGGATCCGCGCGGCCCGAGGCCCCGGGACCGGTGAGCCTGGAGACACACGTTTCTGCGAGAAGATCCAGAAAGCGAGGGAGGTCCAAAACATCTTCAAGAAACTTCATAAATGAGGAAGGTTCTAAACATCTGCAAGAAACTCCATGATGTGAGGAAGGTCCACAACATCTCCAAGAAAGTTCATGATGCGAGGAAGGTCCAAAACATCTGCAAGAGACTCCATGATGTGAGGAAGGTCCTAAACATCTGCAAGAAACTTCATAAATGAGGAAGGTTCTAAACATCTGCAAGAAACTCCATGATGGGAGGAAGGTCCAAAACATCTGCAAGAAACTTCATAAATGAGGAAGGTTCTAAACATCTGCAAGAAACTCCATGATGTGAGGAAGGTCCAAAACATCTCCAAGAAACTTCATAAATGAGGAAGGTTCTAGACATCTGCAAGAAACTCCATTTAGTGCAGAAGGTCTCAGACATCTCCGAGAAACATCTTTCTGTGAGGAAGGTCCAAACAATCTGTGAGAAAGTCCGTAAAATGAGGAAGGTTCCAGACATCTGCAAGGGACTGTATTCAACAAGGAAGGTCCTTGACATCTGCCTGAACCTGAAGACGTGGGATGGATAGCAGCAGAAAGTCCCCCCAAAGATAACTGCTAGACAGGACTCCTCATTTGAAGGAAGTGAGTGAAAGTCATAGTTTAAATGACCAAGATTGGCAGGGATTTGCCTCCAAATCAGCATGAAATGAAAAAGAAATTGCCTTGAAATTGGCCAGAAATTGGATGGAAATCTGCTTATCGTCCGGAGAAATCAGCAGGCGCTCACGTCATGGTCACCAACAGTTGTGCAGTAAAATTTCACAGCAAATCCTGTAATATGAGCAGGGAGTTCCCCAGAACTCACCCGGACCTGACTTCATCACCAGCCAGAAAGTTCTTTAGATTGAGAAGAAATTAAAAATCCCTCGGAGTCGGGAAGAGAAAATGGAAATCAGGGAAAAGGTAATGGAGAAGACGAGGAATCCCGTCCAACTGGACCTGGATGTGCTGACGAGAAGAAACAGGGAAGGTATTAATGTTTGTCGTCTTTGCCCGACGGGTCGGACCAGTTTCATCGGCGACGCCGTGGTATCGGCGACGTGTAGAGGGTTTCCCGGCGGCGTGACCTTGGTGTTGGGCCCACACAGCAACCTCAGGACGACACGCGCCTGCAGCAGAGGCTTTGGATTCAGCAGAATTGGTGCTTGTGGTATTTAGGCAGAGTACAGGAGTGTGGTGGACTAAACCACCTGCAACTCCTGGGAACAAAGACAAAGGAGTCGGTGGTGGACTTTAGGAAACGGAGGAACTGTCCAAACCCCATCTCCATCAATGGGACGGATGTGGACATTGTGGACGAGCAGAAGTACCTGGGCGTCCACATAGACAATAAACTTAAAACACAGATACGTATCCCAGAAAGGTCAGAGCCACCTGTTCTTTCTCGCCTCTCATCTCTTGCATGCTGGACTGAAGTCCTACCAGAACACCTTCAGCCATAGACAGAGACCACCAAAGAGCACCGCTGAAGGTCTTTCCCGTGGCCGTCAAACTATAGAACTCCTCAAGATGGAAACCTGACAGCCAATAAAATCAGTATCGGGGTTCGAGTGAATGCACGCAATGTTGGAGCCTTTCGGAAAAAGGATTTCCTTTGGGATCAATAAACTTCTCTTCTACGAACACGGTGAAGCTCTATGGTCTTCCCGTGGATCCCTGCGCGCACGGTGGGCCACCACGATTTATTCAACCCGAAGAGTAGATCACCTGTCGGTCGGCTAACGTGCTGCTACAGCGACCACCTATATATTGAGGTCCCTCTCAGAGGAGGACGTCTGAGTCGTCTGTTAGATGGCGGGGAAAACGCTGAGTCATATCTCTACAGCACATGTCCGGGCAGAGTCACGCCACAGCGAGATAAGACCACTGTAGACCATTGCCCAGCTGAGGGAAGGAACCACAAGAACATGTTTGGGTATGGAGACTTGAGAAGAACTGGACCAGAGACTTGATTTTGAACAGGAGAGGAAGAAGAACATTCAAAATAATTCAAGATTTTCCGGATCCAGAGGTCTACTGGTCTCTGTGGAGTCCTTATTTTCTCCCGGTGCCTTCCACTGTTCTCTCTGTGGAGTCTCCACTGGGTTCTCCCCAGGTTCCCTGTCTTCCTCCCACAGTCCAAAGCAGCCAGTAGGTTGATTGAAGACTCTAAATGTCCGTAGGTCGTCTGATTGAAAGCCGAGCCGTCTGGGTTAAACCCCGCCCCCCCTCCCCAGGGTGAGCTGTGATTGGCTCCAGCCTGCTGAAGCTGTGAGCACAATGTTGACTCTAAACGCTTGTTGCAGGAGTCGTTGATAGATGAGACTGTGTGGTTTCACTCCAGCGTGAGCGGCCCAATGTAACTATCGGTCAAAGTGGACCCTCCCGCCCCCCTGTTGTGGACCATTCACCAGCCAAATGAGCTGAATTGAATTTCCTCTGGGCGCTGATTTGATATGCCTCTAAGGGAAGGCCGGCCTCACACTGAATCAGTGTTGTTGTTGGCAGAAGGGGTGTTTCCTTTTCCTCTTTGCTCCACATAAAGAGTTTGTGCCGTGCAGATTAGTGGTCCTCACTTTCCCTGGTGGCATGTGCAGAAGGCTCGCCAAGTGTCCCGAGGATTGTCCGAGTAAGATGGAACCGGGGTCACGAGCCAGAAGAGACCCGGAACCGTTCACTCCGCAACCCGGCTGCGGGGGTAAGGTCAACAAGGTGCCTTCAGCGAACCCTCCCATCATACCTCTGCACGACGGTGAGAGGAATCCCACGCGCTGTGCACAGGAAGCCGGAGAAACAGGCGAGAAGCTGTAGTGAACCCGTTGGAGGACTTCAAACTTGTGTTAACTTTCTGTTACAGGCTCGGTGATTAAAACAGACGGACCGTTCACTTCTTTGGAGAAATCCTCTTCCTGACCGAGTAGAGCTGCCTCGCGCCCGTACATTTCCTCATTTCCTTTCTTTTCTGAAATGAACTCCTTGAGCGACAGCAGGAAGAATAAAAAGTGAATCGAACTGAAACCCCCTCAGGACGGATGAAGGCTCTTGTCCCCCTCACAAAGATGTAGCCAAGAAGCCCACCGTATGCTTTGATTGCTGCAGGGACTCGCCAATCCTCTTTGATGCCCTCCACCCCCCCACCCCCCACCCCAAAAAAAAAGCAAGTCATGTGGACCCCGGCGGAGTTGGTTCAGGTCAGGGCCGTTTCTTGCCAGAGTCACATGCACGTCCACCGATTGCTGAGCAGGTACCTGCTTCCTCCATCGGGAGGCGAAGTTTGACCAAGTTGAGGAGCAGTAGGCCCAGTTGTGTCCTCTCAGTGCAGCGGGGATTTAATCCCGTCATCTCTTAATACGGCATTCGGCAGTGCAGCCAGTGGTCATGTCATTTAATCACCGCATCTCATCCGCAGCGCCTCTTTTGTTCTGTCTGAAAGACCAAATTTGAAGGATGTGCAGCAAAGACCTCTGGCACGAGTTCCAACAGACCTCCCATTGTCTCACATAGCTCTTTTCTGACCGAGCGGAAAACTCCCGGGAAACAGTAGCTGGAGCTATCAAGTCCGACCAGTTCTCTGTGTTTGCTTACAAGAAATTTCATGTTTACCTCATTTGAATTGATGTGATCTGTATCCAAAAAGAGCCTTACCAGTAAAAGGTCCTAGGGAGGCGCCTCAATTCTGGATCATTCATGACAGATGAGACCTGACTGCTGTTTGCAGGAGCATCACTTGATGCGTGGGATTCCTATGGAAGTGGAGCCTGTGAAGAAGATGTTCTGTTCTGTAATTTCCTTTTTTCACTTGTCCATTAGCTTTGTGGTACTTGTGAATGTGTCTTCCCCCAAATCAATAAACCCTATTTCCTTCCGTCTGCGGAGCTATTCATCACTCCCTAATTCCGACGGCCGGCTCGAGTTGCAGAGGAACTTTAGTCTGCATCCCGTACCATGTGCTGTTGGTCCGGTGGAGCAGCTGATTTTTGTCCGACTATGAATAATGTATCCGACTGCCCTCTCGGCTTACCCACTTCTTTGTCCGTGAACACCGGCCGCCACGTTATTGGACTCCCCCGCTTGTTTAGCACTGACCACAAAGCAATTAGATGTGGAAAGTGAGTGTCCATCCGTCGGGATCTCTGTGTTGTTGGGAAGACGTTTCAAGGCACAGAATTGTTGTAAGATTAAAAGAACTTGAGCCTAAAAGGGAGGCACCACAGTACCTCACATGTTGTCATTGGGATATGAAATGCCTCTTTGGGAAATAGAAGGTGGGAATTGTTGTCCTGGAATTCTGTCTTTGTGTGCTCTCGGAGGCGGTATGTTCTCCATGTGCCTTGGTGGCTTCTCCGTGGTTCCTCCCACTGTCCAAAAGCGGATCAAGGAGAGACCCCGGAATAGCTCAAAGGTGTGAAGGAGAGAACGAATGGTCGGATGTGTTACATCTGCACTAAGGTTGACGGTGGTTGGTGAAGGTTAAACCCTGCCCCTTGCCTGTTGTCGGCTGGGATAAGCTCCCGCTCCCCTGCCACCTTCTCAGCAGGAATGAAAATGGATGGATGGGTAATCAGATTTGTCCGTGCCGTCACTGAGAACTCTAGCCGCTGTTCAAGAGCGCCTTGTGTGGTATCACTGGCTCGGTTGACCGCAAACTCCACCCAAGCTCCACCAGTTCCCAGCAGAGTAGACGCGGGCTAGCAGACTCCCGTTGCTCTAATCCTGCATCCTCACCAGACTGTATGTATATCCCCCTCACCCCCAACCCCCTGTCCAGGGCATCGGCGTATTGCTAAATGGAGTCGGAGCAGCTGTACCACAGAGGGTACTGTAGGAACAGCTACAACAGCATCGCCAGCGCCAGCAGTGACGAGGAGCTGCTTGATGGGGCCGGCGTCATCATGGACTTTCACACCACCGAGGACGACAACCTTCTGGATGGGGACGCTTCCTCCCCAGGTAGGGAGATCAGGATCCAGACTGACCCCACATACGGATCCCTCCCCCAAGCTTCCTTATCTCGTCCAGAACTTGAACCCCAAGGAGAAGTTGAGCTAGCCATCGTCCACTTGTGTGTTGCGTCGTCTTCAGGTGTTTGTCATCCGTCCTGGAAGTATCCATCCGGCTACCTGCTGGTTGCTCATCGCTCGGCCGGCCGGTTGTGCGCTGATGTTTGCCTGCTGTCATGTGACACGCTCGCTCGTCCCATTCGTCTCCCCGTCCTCATCCACATCCGTGTGCTCGCGCCATCTCGCCGCTTTCGCGCCACGTGCTTCTGTCCGCATCTGTCCACCATCATCCCGCTCTGAAGCTACAGAACTTCACAAGTGGCTGTTAAACTTCATTTGTTTCGGTTAAGAGAAGCCAGAGTCCAAACACGTGTGCTTGAGTGTTTGTTTGCGGTCCGCCCTGCGCTATCGATCATTCAAACCGCCTGCCAATGATTTTCTCACGTCCATTTGCCGGGTTTCATGAGGGCTTTGGTCCTGAAAACATTTCCAGAGTGCTACATATTTAATCCTCGACATGTCCATGTGTCACAGACCTCCCTTACCCTCCGAGGGGCCATCTCTGATCAGTCATTATGGTGATCTGTCTGGCAGAGCCTCTCTTTCCCTGTCATCACTGACTAAAAATAGAAAAGCAGAGGTGCAGTGCATGCTAGGTAGTGGTTGTAGTTTGTTTCGAAGGATGTTCCGTAGTTGTCGGAGGAATTGCTTCTCTGCGATGTATTTGCTGCCAAGCTCATCGGTAGACTTCCGGCTCACTTCACAGCTTACATCATACCTGCCACTCGGCTGCACGCTCTGCAGCTCACCTGCTGCCGGAAAGGAAACCGGAAGAGCTGGATATTTGTTTGTGTGTTTGATGTCCCCGCGGATAATGCTAATTAGTGTAGCGCCTGTCAAAGTTCGTTCGCAGGCTGGGCATCCTAACCTTTGGAATTCTGCTCAAAGCGTCTGCTCGGCAACATGATTATGTGCTGATCAGCAGAGCTTCTTCAGCAGCTCTTTGCTAACCAGTGTTCTGGAAAACGTATTCATAAATCAGCCTTTTCGGTTTACAGGGCACGTGCTCGAGCGAGCTTCCGAGCCGTGCCTTGCTAACCCCTCCGAACGGCCGCTTGTAAAAGCGCTGCAAACGGTGTATGTGTGCAGAGGAACACAACATAACTGTCACAGTTAAACGAGTCTGCAAGTCAGCAGGCTTGGCTGTCAGGAACTCCCCCTGGTCGTGTGTCTTCCCCCTGACGCGTCCCTGCCTTCCTCTCACTATTTTTACAAGGTCGAGGGCTGGGTTTGTATGGAGAGCCCGCAAACCCCTCCTCTGGCCTCCGAGTGCTTAGGAGGGGGCCGGCCCGTTCCGTTGCCCCACCGAGCGCCGTGCGGAAATTTGCCGTTGCCCTCTGAGGAGCAGAAGAGGAGCCGGAGAAGGAACGGCTCAAACCTTGAGCCCAACCGGTCGATCTTCTCGCGTGTTTGCTCAGAGGGCTTAGGAGGCTCCAGAGAACTTTCCGGCTTGTGTGGTTTTTGCAGCGTGGATTTGGGAGCGGGCGGAAACAAGCCATGGTTGTCATCGAGCGTGTCACCAACTTACTTCCTGCTGTAAGGTAAGGGTTCCTGTGGAGAACTTCAGCTGATCGGGGGGGGGGGTGTTTTGAAAAGTGAGGCTCCTGTTGCTGAAGACCTGGATCTGATTTTTTTTCGCATAATAATGCATGATTGCATTGCAACGCGCACAGCCTCTCTTGGAAAGACAGCTCGGGAGGTCCCTGGTGACAATGAGAAGGTGAAGGACTTCTGTCGCTCGGAACAAGCAGGAACGTGGATTGTGTCACGGTGGATGTTGTCACGGCCGATCCGGCGGAGGCTGTTCAGTCGCAAAGCCAAGAAACCCTCGGTTAATCCGAGCCGTCGGTCATGCGGCTGCTCCCTTAGATACGACCCCCCCCAGCAGCAGGACTCATTGTGGATCATCTGGAGAAGCTGCTGGAGAAACTCCCGACGTTTACCTCCGGCTGGCTTCGGCCTGAAACGGAGGAATCATTAACTTGATTAGTGTCGATACCGCGCAACTCGGGATGTTTACTGTCACCGGGGCCGATCTATCGGCACAATACTCCATGTGTGCCGCCACCGCGGGTTCATCTACCACGCACACATGCCGGCTTGTCTTGTGATGAAGACTTGTGTCACAAACACCGCCTTCTGCCGGCGTCCTCCCGTGCACGCTCGTGTTAGCCGACCATGACCTACAACCGCCGACGTTCCTCGTTGTCCCCTTTTGAGGGACCCTCTCCCCCCGAAAAAAAAAAAGAAGAAAAAACACACCCGTGTGAACCAGCGCCGCCGCCTGTCTCACACTGGCAAGGCTTAGCGATCTCCCCTAGCAACCGAGCAGGCAGACCTGACTGTGTGTGTGTGTGTGTGTGTGTGATGATGTCAGCTGCTGCAGTGGGAAGAGTGAGGGAGAGCCGTGTGGGGTGGGGAGAGAGAGGACTGAGCTCACACACACATTCACACACACACTCGCACACACACTCCTCCACTCAGAAATGCACGCATGCCCTGTCACTCGCACAACCCCGCTTGTGTTCCTCCAGTAAACATGGCAGCGGCACCTGACACACACACACACACACACACACGAACACACGCGCAGTGTGTGTAGTGCGTAGTGAAGCCTTGCCTAGCTTAGCGTCCGCCGGCCGTCTTATCCGTCAACATGGAGGAGGAGGACACAGTGGCCGACCCCTATCTGCCATATGACGGGGGAGGGGACACCATCCCCCTGCAGGAAATCCCCAGGAAAGGTACGTCGCTTCTTGCGGAAGGGGAATCTGCGTCCGTCGGCGCTGTATGGAGGCGTCACGGATCGGTAGCCATTGCTCGGGGGGAGGGGGGAGTTCTTGCAGCACAGCGGGAGGCTTGTATCTGTGGGGGGGGGGGCTGTCACCGTCTCACAAATACCAACGGCGGATGAAGTGGACGTTCGCCGATCTGCGCCGCGTGTCCGTCACGACACCTGTTGTCGGCGTGCGACCCCCAGCACAGGTGGTCGCCACGGTGTTGAGATTGTGAAATTTCCTTTTTTTTTCCTCTCTCTCTTCTTCGCGGACAAATGTTAGTTCTCGCGGCGGCGGCGCTGTGTTTGCCTTTCCTGCGGGGCCTTCAGGCAGGATTTCTCCGCTGAGGGTGTTTGTCCCTGCAGGCCTTGTTAGATTCTTACGGTGAGCGATCGTGGACAAAAGGCCCTTAATGAGTTTAGCATATCCCCCGCAGCCCACCTGCCGTCATGCAGATATCACCTCCCTGCGTATGTTCGCCGGCCTGCTACAGACGCAGCAGTCTTCATGCTTTTAGGGAGAGAGGGATCTCTGCGGTTCCTCCCCCGCACCACCGGTGGGGTCGCACAATGGAGGGGTTTTGAAAAGCAATGTCCTCATGTGACTGTATCGATGAAGTGTTTCTTGCACGGTCTAATATGATGGTATCATCCAGGCTCGGGTTGATTGGTAATGTTGATTAATAGTTAAACAGCAGCCTGGGCTCCTTCAGACACCTGGCTTTGTGTGGAGTCACGTCCGGTCACGGAAGCGTCTGGCCGTGTTTACCTTTCGGCCGTGGGTCCCTTGAAGAAAAAGCCGATCCAGAGCCGGCGGCCCATGGCTTTGGAGAACATCAGCAGCAACCCTGACGTTCATCCAGTCTGAAACATGCTTACCACGTGTCCTCTATCAACGGCCCGGAAAATGTGAGGGTCACGGTTGTGTCGGAAGTGGAAATCCAAAGTTTTCAAGCCAATTTCCCGCTTTAGTAAGCAGGGAAATTGTACATACAGCGTGGTGGCGGCGTGATGTGGTTTGTTTTTTCCGCACAGCGGCACTTGGCTGTCTGGCACACAGGGAACAGCCAGGAAGCAGGTGTGGAAGTAATACAAGCGACGGATAGCTTTCTTAATAGGGTCTTATCTGGTTAATGGTCTGTCGCTCTGAAGTGCAGCTGCAGTCAACAGGAGGACTCTTAGAGCCAGAAGAAGGTCAGGGTCATTATACGAAGCGGATCACGTGACGGCTGAGCCGACCAACCCCGCGCTGTCCCGGTCAGCCGCCTAAACCTCTCCGATCTGATCCCATTTACACAAACCTGGTGCAGGAGCTTCATCAGGGGACCACGGAAGCCCTCATTCAGAGGGCGGCTTGGTCCAAGCTGCACGTCCGGTTGCTGCTCGTTTAGAGAAGTTGTATTTCTGCATGTCAGCAAGTCCCAATGAAACCCCCCTGATCACACAGGAAATCCGTGGTGCGGCAAGAAGGTTCCTGGTTTTGTCCAAAGCGTGTTCTCTCTGTCAACGTGTCCAGGATCTCCCGCCCAGGTTCTCCCGTCTTCCTCCCGCAGTCCAAAAACAGTCACTGGGTTCACGGAAGGTTGAACTGTCCGCGAGAAGGTGAATGCACGTTGCTCTGTGATTGACGGCTGATCAGTCCGGGTTGCGGTGAAAGTTCTCAGTCATCCAGGTCGTGCTCCATCATGGTTTCTCTCCCTGACGTTGAGTCCGTTCCACTCCCCCATCTTCCATCTGAGGAGCTAATAGGAGCTAATAAGCTGCACTCCCGCAGGCCGACATGCGGCTTCTGGGAAACAGACCATCATCCTATTAGAAATTATTTTCCCCGGTGGGTTGGGGTTTGTGCAGACGGGATGTTTTTTTCTCTGGCCCTGGACCTGCAGGCCATGTAAGAGGGTTAGCGGCTCTGAATGAGGCCTTGTTTGATGCCTGATGAGCCGGCGCCGTGCGGATCCCGTATTGTCAGCTGGAATGTGCGTGTCTGCGGTTCAAGATTTTCTGGCTTGTAGGATATCCTCCATCCGTTAGCCGGGCTTGTGCTAGCCACTCCTCGGGCCTGTCACAACCACTGAGGACAAAGCCGGGTCGCCGCCGGGTTTATGGACGTGCTTCCGTGAAGGATTGAATAAAGGCATTGGTGCGATGCTTCTTGTGCAAACAAGGTTGTCCTCAGTGAACTTTTCGCTGTGACGAGTCACTTTTTACCTCTGCGGCTGCTGCGTGACACTTGTATCAAGACCGACTTACATCACCTGATATCTTGTGTATCAGGACGTCCATGGGAGGCAGCTGCAGCCTGAACCACGGAGGCCAGGTTCTTGTCACTGAAGGCTAAAAAAGAGTAAACTACATTGACGGTATTACTCCAAAAAGAGAGCGCAGAAGACCGCAGAACTAGCATTAGCATACTCTGATAGCGCTGTTCTGTGATGTGTATGTTAGCAGCTAACCTATCTCCACACATTTATGCTATTGTTCATAATGTCAATGATGGCTTGGCGGCGCAGCGGTTAGCGCGTCCTGCAAACAGCAAGAAGGTCCCTGGCTGGATTCCTGTCTGTGTCGGGTCTCCATGTTCTCCCCGTGTCTGCGTGGGGTTCCTCAGGGTTCCTCCCACAGTCCACACATGTGCAGGAGGTTCATGGAGACCCTACAATGCCTGGAGGGGTGGTTGATCTTTCCTGCAGGAGTGAGCAGACCTTCAGAAGAACTCCAAGAGCTGAGTTCACTGAGCCTCTGGGATGTAGAGGGAGGGCTTTTCTACTGTTTTGTGAAGCGGGAACTTTGTTCAGAAGCTCTTCAGATGACCGTTAGATCTTTGCTCCCAATCTGACTCAACGCACACAAACACACCGTAAACACACCCATGTTTACTGGAGCGTTTGCTGCAGTTATACAAGCAGGCAGGGTTGAAACCAGGCCAGCGTCAAAAGCAAAGGGCATTTTTGACGTTCCTTCAAACGAAAGCCTTATTTCTGGACGTGCACACAGGCCCGCCGTTGTGTCACCGTGAAGGTTCACATATTTGCGCCGTCAGGAGTGGGCGGCCCGCGCCGACACAACCAAACTGTGGTTTGTCACAATCCGTCCGATGACCGCAGCAGAAGCTCAGATGAACCTGATCAGCCGGGTCACCTGTGGAGAATCGCCTGGAGTCTGCAAGGTCCATCAGCGACGGGGCCGGGAGATTAATCCCCCCATCGGTTTAATCCTCGCTGTGGAAAGCATCCGTCTGTAATGTTTCAAAGTGACATTAGCGCTTGCTGTCGCCGCACGCGCCTCGCCGCGCTCATATTTTTAGCGCCCGCAAGGCACTCGTCTTTCAGACACCGCACAATAGCGCCTTTGTGTGTGTCCATCTTTGATGCATGCGTCTGATGGTGGTCATGCTGAACCCATCATCACCGAGGGTCTTCCCCGAGGTGGCGCTGCCAGGACGTCCACCATGTTTGTGAACTCTGACCCCCCCCCCTGCAGATTGGATCTTCCCCACTGGAAGTCACTTCAACCAGAATCCTTTAAAAAATGCAAAAACAACCGGCTGCTGATAAAGGCCTATCCTCTTTTTTGTCCCGGTGTTTAAACAAAACGTTTGCTTTTTTTTCCCCCCCTCAGGGTCTAACTACGCCATGTCTAACGGGGGCGGGGCTGCCAGCAGCACCACGCACCTGCTGGACTTCCTGGAGGAGCCCATCCCTGGTGTGGGGACCTACGACGACTTCCACACCATCGACTGGGTCCGCGAGAAATGCAAAGACCGAGAGAGGCACCGCAAGGTGTGTGTTCATAGACCTGGACCATCTCAGAAGGGTGTCTATTCATGCTACCACCAACCATGTCTCACCAAAAGAAGCCTGGTTGTGTGAATAGCATATTCATGTTACTGTGCTACTATGAATAGCATATTCATGCTCCCGTGCTAGCATGAATGGCATATTTTATGCTACTGTGCAAGTATGAATCACATAGTCATATTAGCATATTGTGTGTGTGTGTGTGTGTGTGCACATAGCATATTCATGCCATCATGAACCATGCTTCACCAAAAGAAGCATGGTTGCATGAATAGCATATTCATGCTACCGCGCTAGCAAGAATAGCATATTCATGCTACTGCGTGAGAATCAATAGTATATTCATGCTACCGTGCTAGCAAGAATAGCATATTCATGCCACTGCGCTAGAATAAATTGCATATTCATGCTATCATGAGCCATGTGTCACCAAAAGAAGGATGGTTGCATGAGTAGCATAGTCATGCTACTACACTAGAACGAATAGTATATTCATGCAACCGTGCTAGCAAGAATAGCATATTCATGCCACTGCGCTAGAATGAATTGCATTTCATGCTACCTCGAACCATGCTTCACCAAAAGAAGCACGGTTGCATGAATAGCATGTTAATGCTACCGTGCTAGCATGACTAGCATGTTCAGCTAGCATGAGCTTAGCAGCCGTGGGTGCCAGGTTGACGCTGTGTATTTTCCTGTGCTCAGATCAACAGTAAGAAGAAGGAGTCAGCGTGGGAGTTCACGAAAAGCCTGTACGACGCCTGGTCCGGATGGCTGGTGGTGACGCTCACCGGTTTGGCCTCGGGTGTGTGTGGCCACAGCACACACACACACACACACACACACACACACACACACACACACACACACACACACACACATTGTGTCCTCCCTTGGGGACGCCTTGCCAAAAGGCTGGACGACCAGTTCAGTCGTTTTAAACACCAGGCCCGTCGGATGTTGACCCGGACGCCTCCTCCTCCTCCCCCAGGCGCCCTGGCCGGCCTTATCGACATCGCGGCGGACTGGATGAACGACCTGAAGGAGGGCGTGTGCCTGAGCGCCATGTGGTTCAACCACGAGCAGTGCTGCTGGACGTCCAACGAGACCACCTTCGCCGAGAGGGACAAGTGTCCCCAGTGGAAGAGCTGGGCGGAGCTCATCCTCGGCCAGGCGGAGGTAGACCGCGGCCGCCGGCCGGCCGGCCCCGACGTCCGACGACTAGACCATTGGTCCGTAAACACCCCTCTTTGTCGCCCCCTGCAGGGCCCCGGCTCCTACATCATGAACTACTTCATGTACATCTACTGGGCTCTGTCCTTCGCCTTCCTGGCCGTCTGTCTGGTCAAGGTGTTCGCTCCCTATGCCTGCGGCTCAGGGATCCCCGAGGTAAAGTCAAATCGGTGGAACCTTGACTTAGGAGCGCAGCAGTTTGGGAGTTTTCCCAGATTCGAGACGTGGCTCGCTGGATGTTCTGCTTTGTGATCGGAGCCCAGATCCAATTTAGCAGCGAGTGGGATGAGCGTTTGAAACCTGTGAAGTGGCGTTCAAGGACAGAGCTAGCCCAGAGAAAATCATGGAGAAACATGTGTGGGTGTGGTGGACTCATCTGTGAAGAGACGGACAAGTGGGACAAGTGAGATACAGTGAGGGAGAGCATCGTCTGTGAGAAGGCGGGAGACGTTTACGGGGATTTGGTGCGGCGGACGGCGGGAATGTGAACAGAGGAGGCGTCAGAAGAGGTGTTCAAAGCCGGTCGGAGGACCGTCCATAAGTGGAGTTGAGACATAAAGTGTAGCTTAAGTTACATTTAGCATAGCATTGTAAGGGTGTATCCAGTAAGTTACCTCCTCCGCCGCATCTTCGTCCGATCCTCAAGGTAAATACACTCCAGTTATTTCTAAAGGAGGAGAAGAGCTGGATTGGATGAGCGGCTGGTCGAGGTCTGGCTCCATCTAGCTGCAGATGTCTGGTAGCACAGCCAGGAGGGGCAGACTTCAGCATCCTTGTCGGTGGGAGTGAAGGAGCTGTCGGATCCACGGTGTTCATCGACGTTCTGTCCAACAGATCAAGACCATCCTGAGTGGGTTCATCATCCGGGGCTACCTGGGCAAGTGGACCCTGATGATAAAGACCGTCACCCTGGTGCTGGCCGTGGCGTCGGGCCTCAGCCTGGGGAAGGAGGGACCTCTGGTCCACGTGGCCTGCTGCTGCGGGAACATCTTCTCCTACCTCTTCCCCAAGTACAGCAAGAACGAGGCTAAGAAGCGAGAGGTGAGCGGGGCGGCGGGGCGCTCCAGCAAAGGTCACAGCCCAAATGATGTCATCCACGTCCAAATCTGAACCGCCTTGCCGTCCGCTCTCCCCGCCCAGGTCCTGTCCGCCGCCTCGGCCGCCGGAGTGTCGGTAGCGTTCGGGGCGCCGATCGGAGGCGTCCTCTTCAGCCTGGAGGAGGTGCAGCACAACTATCTTTGATTTGCTGATTGCGAAACAACCTGATTCATGATTCACCCTAGTTTAAATCATGGCAGAACATTCCCGAATAAACTACCTGATATTTAGGGAGAAGTTCTGACCCAGAAAAGGTCATCTGGAGTCCTCCTTTGTCTCCACCAGGTGAGCTACTACTTCCCGCTGAAGACGCTGTGGCGCTCCTTCTTCGCCGCCTTGGTGGCCGCCTTCGTTCTGCGCTCCATCAACCCGTTCGGCAACAGCCGTCTGGTGCTGTTCTACGTGGAGTATCACACGCCGTGGTACCTCTTCGAGCTCATCCCCTTCATTCTGCTGGGGGTGTTCGGGGGCCTCTGGGGCGCCTTCTTCATCCGGGCCAACATAGCCTGGTGCCGCCGACGCAAGTCCACCCGTTTTGGCAAGTGAACCGGTCGAGAGTGCGCGGATTTGACGGAGTTGCAAACCGGTTCCCCTCACACAGCCGTCTCCTCCCTCAGGAAAGTACCCGGTTCTGGAGGTGATCCTGGTGGCGGCCATCACGGCGGTCGTGGCTTTCCCGAACCCATACACGCGGCAGAACACCAGTGAGCTGATCAAAGAGCTGTTCACGGACTGCGGCCCACTGGAGTCCTCGCAGCTCTGCCAGTACCGCAGCCAGATGAACGGGAGCAAGGCCTTCAGCGACAGCCCCAACCGGCCGGCGGGGCCCGGCGTCTACGCCGCCATGTGGCAGCTGTGCTTGGCACTCATCTTCAAAATCATCATGACCATCTTCACGTTCGGACTCAAGGTGAGCCGCGCCCCGCGACAGCCGGTGACAGCTCGAGCGGCAGAGCCACCTCCTGTTTCCCCTCCCTCAGGTCCCGTCGGGGCTGTTCATCCCCAGCATGGCCATCGGCGCCATCGCGGGGCGGATCGTGGGAATCGCCGTGGAGCAGCTGGCCTATTACCACCACGACTGGTTCCTGTTCAAGGAGTGGTGCGAGGTGGGCGCCGATTGCATCACCCCGGGGCTCTACGCCATGGTGGGAGCGGCGGCATGTCTGGGTGAGTCAGCTGAAGGTCATGGTAGCCTTTCAAACCTTCGTACTGTGCGATGTTTAGACTGCGGAGCCTTGGCTTAGGAGTGCATCGACTTTGGAATTTCCCAAGATTCCCGCTTTCGCTCAGCGGATTCACAGGATCTGAGTTTGACACAAACGTGGCCGTTGCTGTCCGGGAGGTGCTTCAAGACAGTTGGATGCACCATAGAAGCAGATAGAATGAATAAATGAACATCAGTCATTTACAAGAGATTTCGAGATCGGGTACTCTGAACATATTGTACAGATGGACATGCGCATTAGATGTCGTAGACTATCGACAAGAACTCTGATTTGATGAACTCTCATTTTCAAATGGAAATGTAAAGATGTTGTGCTATCCATGAAGAGATGGGGGAGTTGTCGCTGGTGAGATACCATGAGCAAAAGAGTCATCCGTGAGAAAGCAGGAGACTTTTGCGAGGACTTGGAGCAGCGGACGGCAGGAACGTCAATGGAGGCGTTTGAAGAGTCGTTCAAAGCGGGTCTGGGAAATTGAATTTGATGTACAAGCTAATGAAGCTACGAGCCTGGTCAGGGGATGGACTCCTAAGTCAAGGTGTGACTGTGCTTCCAAAACATGTCTCACGTCGGCCCCTGCCTGTCCCCTGCAGGTGGTGTGACCCGTATGACCGTCTCCCTGGTGGTCATCGTGTTCGAGCTCACCGGGGGTCTGGAGTACATCGTCCCCCTCATGGCCGCCGTCATGACCAGCAAGTGGGTCGGCGACGCCTTTGGCCGTGAGGGAATATATGAGTCCCACATCCGGCTGAACGGGTACCCCTTCCTGGACGCCAAGGAGGAATTCACGCACACGACCCTGGCCAGGGAGGTGATGAGGCCGCGGCGCAGCGACCCGCCGCTGGCGGTGCTGACGCAGGACGACCTGACGGTGGAGGAGCTGCAGGGCGTTATCAACGAAACCAGCTACAATGGCTTCCCTGTCATCGTGTCCAAAGAGTCTCAGAGGCTGGTGGGCTTCGCTCTGCGCAGGGACATCACCATAGCGATAGGTAAGCGCCGTCCCCCACCATGTTTTGCACAATGATATATTCCTTGTGGTTGACGCCGAGTCTTAAGGGGATCTACCTGCATGGCAACCATCACAATCCTTCATGGCTCTAAGAGTGCTACACATGCAGCTTGTGGTTGAAGAATGCTGGTAAAGAAGTGCAGTCGAGCCTTTGTGGAACTAGAAAAAGCATACAGGTGCAGAGAGAAGAATTATGGTTATGTATGAGGAAGTCTGGAGTGGCAGAGAGGTATGTTAGACTGGTGCAGGACACGTATGCCAGCTGAGAGACAGTGGTGAGATGTTTCTGCCGGTGTGACAGGGAAGTTCAAGGTGGAGGTGGGACTACATCAGGGAGCAGCTCGGGGAGCCCCCTTCCTGTTTGCAGTGGTGATGGACTGGCTGACACATGAGGTTAGACAGCAATCTCCATGGACCATGATGTTTGCAGATGATATTGCGATCTGTGCTGAGAGCAGGGAACAGGTTGAGGAGCATCTAGAGAGGAGTGAAGGTTAGTCACAGCAAGACAGAATATATGTGTGTGAATGAGAGGAACCCGGGAGGAACTGTGAAGCTACAGACAGTGGAGATCAAGAAGGTTGAGGACTTTAAGTACTGAGGGTCAACTGGAGTGAGTGGAGAAGAGGTGAAGGAACAGGTTCAAGAAGGTTGCAGTGGGTGGAGAAAAGTGTCAGTGGTGACAAAAGAGAATGAGCCAGAATGAAAGGAAAGGTGGAGGAGACACTGGTGAGACCAGAGATGACGTCTGGTTTGGAGACCCTGGCACGGAGGAGAAGACAGGAAGCAGAGGTGAAGATTTGGAGGTTCTCTTGGGGAGTGAGGAAGATGGAGAGGATCAGGAATGAGTCCATCAGAGGGACGACACATGTTAGATGTTTTGGAGAGAGGAGTCAGACTGAGATGGTTGGGTCATGGACAGAGGAGGGAGGGATGGAGAACATATTGGTAGAAAGATGCTGAGGTTGGAGCTGCCAGGCAGGAGGTCCAGAGGAGGACCGGGGAGAAGATTGCTGGATGTAGTGTTAGCGGACATGATGTCAGTTGGTGTGAGAGAGGAGGACACAGAGGAGAGGCTGAGATGGAGACCCTTGGAGGGAGCAGCCCCAAGGACAAGAAGAAGAGGCCCTCACAAATGTTCTGTCCCTCACAGAAAACGCCCGCAGGAAGCAGGAGGGTATCTTGTTGAACTCCCGGGTGTACTTCACCCAGCACGCCCCCACCCTCCCCGCCGACAGCCCCCGGCCCCTCAAGCTGCGCTCCATCCTGGACATGAGCCCCTTCACCGTCACCGACCACACCCCCATGGAGATCGTGGTGGACATCTTCAGGAAGCTGGGGCTGCGCCAGTGCCTGGTCACTCACAACGGGTAAGGAGGGGACGGCGGCGGTCGCGAGGACCCGGAAGCTCCTTCCATGGGCCTCTATCTGCTCATTTTCCCGTTGCATAACCCGGGTTTTAATCCCCAAACATGTACACGCCGCACGGCCGCTTCCTAATCTGCCTGGCCTGGCCTAACCTCTGCCCGTGTCTGGTCCGGGGACAGCGCCACGGCGGCTTCTTGAGACGTTCGGGTTTCTTGCATCTCTGGAACCGACGACGGTCGCTAGGTTGGCCTCCTCGGGCTCGGGGGCGCCACCTGCTGGTTAGGCCGTGCAGTCACGTCGGAGGTTCTCAGCCGTTGTCGTGGCAGCCATCCCAGCGAGAGAGGCTGGTCGCGTGGGATAGAAAAAAAAGAGACCGTGAAAATATATGTGTGTGTGTGTGTGTGTGTGTGTGTGTGTGTGTGTGTGTGTATACATATATATACATATATATATATATATATATATATATGTATATATATATTAGGGTTTTCAAAGGATTCAGCATTATCATCAGATTAATCGCAGTTGGTGATTAATTCCGATTAATTACATTTAGTTTTCAGTAATTATTCATTGTGTTTCATTTTGTGGAGGCTAAAAACAACTGCTGACAGAAGGTCACCTATTATATCGGGATAATTATAGTTAATTGATATCAATTATTATTGATAAATAATTATTATCCCCAGTGGGGATCAATAAAGTATGATCCTATATATATTGTTAAATAAAACCTAGCAGCCCCATAGAACTTAATTTCCTCCGAGATCCATCATATATTTGATTGTGATATTCACCAATCGTCTTTTCTCTTCTTGAAATGATCCAAGCAGAGGAATCCCAGACTAATGTGTGCTTGGCATGAACGGGGAACTCCTTCCTGTGCGGTGCGACGCCCACTTCCTGTCCCGTCTCTAACCCTCCCACTCGAGCCTTTGTGTATGAGTTAATCCTCATTTTAACAGAATGAATCACTCCGTTCAATGATCTGGATGAATGTGTTCATTTGACAGCCCTAATATTTACATATTTAGTCATGTTTTGGAATAGGCTAACTTTGTGCCTTGCACGGGTTGCGTTGGAGCAGCATCATGAGGCTCCTCTGGTTTGGTGTTTCCTCCAGAATCCACCGCTCTGACTCCCGTCTCGTCAACCGCTGGTTTTTACACTTGAGTTGTGTTTAATTTGACTCTTTCCCGTCCATCTCCATGTTCTGCCTCTCCTCTCTCTTCTCTCTGTCTCTCCTTGTTTCTATTATTTCTTTAGTTTTTTCCTGCCGATTTTTTTTATTTTTTTTTCCCTCCGAGTAACAGGTGTGTGTTTCAGGATTGTGTTGGGCATCATCACAAAGAAGAATATATTAGAGCATCTGGAGGAGCTCAAGCAGCACGCGGCGCCCCTGGTGACTAGCCCCGCCCCCTTTTTTTCCCACGCCACCCTTCCTTACCTTTATGCGCCTGTCTCTCTTAGGCTCCGCCTCTTAGTTGTGGGGGGGGGGTTGCATGAAGCGTGGTGTGGACCGACTGTTGACAGTTCCTCCTCCTCCTCCTTTCACCGTGTTGTTGTTGTCGGCCGCTTGGTTCGGGGTTCCCTCACCTCGTCGGCTTGGAGAAGCGGCCGTCTCTCCATCGTCTCCACTGGTCCTCCAACCCCTCCGCCCCGAAGGACCTCCTCTGCGGGCCGTTGGACCTCGGCGGGAACTGTCAGACATGCACTTCGCTCGCCGCTCTTCTGCTTTCCCTTCGGTGCTTCTCCACGTCGCCGAGGTTCAAAGCGGCTGGTAGAATCCTCCTCCAGACGAAAGACCAGGAGTCCACAGAGCCAGGTTGCCGGAAGCAGAAGCCACCAGGAGGCCTCTCTGAAGACTCGTTCGGAGGCGTGTCTGGGTTCTTCTGATGCATTAAGCATGAAGATGCAAGCCAAGCCCAGACTGCTTGTCCAATTTAGCTCGGCCGCCTCACGTCCATCCCAGAAGCTAGGGGAGATCCCTCACACTTGTGGGTGTGCGTGACCCCGCTGGCGCCCGTAGAGGAAGCGGCGGAGGTGTCTAGAAGCTCCCACCAGGTGTGAACCTGAGGAACCAGAAGAACCCTGAAGTGTGTTCATCTCCAGGAGGGCGGCATCCATGTCTTAAAGGGTGTTAGATTGCTAGCTCCTCCTCCTCCTCCTTCCCCGCTGTGTCATCCAGCACCTCCTCGCCCTCTGTTTGGACGTCAGACCTTCAGCCAGGCCTGAAGACCCTGCCCCC
>CAAKHD010001910.1:45023-59092 GCA_901007705.1 Fistularia tabacaria
TGGTGCAGGAGCAGGCGTGCACACCCCGATGATTTGAACGCCAACAAACATCCTCAGCAGCGAAAGGTTAGGAATGTGTTTTTAGCACGTGCAGCACCTTGGATCATGTTATGAACGCGTTATTAACACATCCAACGCCTCAGAGAATGTCATGACAATGCTATTTGCATGTTTATCAACGTAGGAAATGCGTCTAACACGTTATTAACATGTTCAACTTTTTAGATAATGGTTTGAACATCCGTACCTTACACATTGTGAAAATGTGATGAACACGTTTAGCACCACAGCTAATTGTATTGGATTTATTTATTTGATTAAGGACATCTTTGCATTTAATTCTCAATGTAAATGTGGCAGAGTTAGCATACAAGCTAAATTACATCTGTTGATCTCAGGCTGGTAAAAGAAACATTTACTGAAGGGAACACAGAGTGCAAAGATTAAACAGTTACATGTTACAGTCACAAACGCACACAAGATCCAAGAGAACACGAGATAACGCACGATTGCTATGTTTTCAACCAGTTCTTTAATGCTAAGAAAATGTTGCTAACAGGCTCAGCAACTCAGTGAACGTTATGAACGTGTTATTATTCATAATGTGAAAATGTAATCAACTTATTCAATGCCTTGAATAATCTAAAGACGATGTTATTAACACTTTTATCTGTTCTTGATTGACGGCTCAGGTGATACGTTGCTCTTCCTCCTCCTCCTCAAATGTCGGTGAAGAAACTTCAGCGGGACATTTGAGGAGGATGAAGGCCGCCGCTCACTTTTGCAAGATGGTCGGAGGCATCTCTCTGGTTAACCTGACCTGACCCCTCACACACGCACACGCACGCGCACAAACACACACACACACACACACACACACACACACACACACACACACACACACACACACACACACACACACACACACAGGTGTGTGAGTCAGTGGTCCTTTATCTGCCTGGGTTTGTGCAATGACTCAGAACACGCTTCGGAAATATCAGTCAACGCGGCGTCATCTCCATGGCGATGTCCTTGGTGCTGAAGTGTCAGACGAGTTAGTGATGGTGTCTCCCCTCCCCTGGATCCATAATGTTCTCGAGGCTGGATGTGTGAAGGCGTCCATACTCTCAAACATTATCTCACGCTGACCAATAAAACCAGCTCGCCTCATCTCACTTTGGACGGGTGCTTAGCAACCGCCCGGGATGAACCTGACGGAGGGGGGGTTCCAGAATGCTGCAGGGACGCACACACACACACATACAAACACACACACATATGTCTTCATATACCCTATGTGGGTGTGTCTAAAATTCCATGATCAGCTGAAGGTTAAAAAGGTAAATGGTTTCCGTTAGATATATATACATATATTTTGTACACAAAAAACACACATATATATATGCATATATATGTTTGTTTTTTGTGTGTGTGTATACTATATGTATGTGTGCAAACACAAATGTATAACATGTATGTTTTTGTTTATGCATGTATACATGTATAAACATATACTTATACAAATATATGAATATATATATACACACAGACATAGACATATGTACATTCAAATGTATGTGTGTATAGATATAAACACACATAGATGTATGTATCAACAAATATATGTATATTATATGTGTGTGTGTTTGTGTGTGTGTGTGTGTGTGTGTGTTTATATATATATATATATATATATACACACACAGCCATATATGTATAAACATATATATGTATATGCATGTATGATATTTGCTGTTTTAGTCTGATTATATTTGCTATCAACTGGGCTTCACCCACACATCCATTCACCCTCTCATTCACACGTCTCTCCACTGAACCTCCTGCATGGACACTGTGAGGAACCCAGAGAACCCTGAGGAACCCTGAGGAACCTCGCAGGGAGAACATGGAGGCTCCACACAGGAAGGCCTCCAGTGGGAATCCAATCAGGGACCTACTGGCTGAGAGGGAGCGGAGCTAACCTCTGCTCCACGGTGCTAAGCTGACCAGAGGTTGAGCTCTTCCAGACAGCTGTTGGAGAATCAACATCCCAAAGCGACTTGTCCGAATCACTCCTTCATGCAAACATCAAGATTGGAAGCTCTCAGGAGGCATGAGGAGCAGCGCCGCCGAGGAGCTTCAGACCAGGGACCTCCTGCAGAATCCACACTCCCAGATCTCCAGTGCTCTGTCTGCATCTCCGCTCTGTAAACCCAGCCTCGGAGCGGAGCAGCAGGGAGACAGACCTCCACAGGCTTCGGGCACCTCACAGACATGGACAAGAAAGAAGTCATCTGCAGGGACGAGTCAGATCTAGTCCCGAGTTCTCGCAACACGCCTGCAGGTGGTCCTCCGGGTTCAGGACCGAGGAGCTGAGAAGATGACGGGTATCTCCTTTGTCCGCCGGGTGGAGGGCCAAGTCCAAACCAAAGCGATGGTCCGGGGAGCCTGGTTTGTTTGTTGGTTTGTTGTGGGGGCTCCTCAGCGCTGAGCCGCTGTCCAGTCACGCTCACAGGCGGCAAACTTTGCAGATTTATTCCCCGCCTGTATCCTGAAGGTTATTACTGAAGGGCCGTCCGTATATCCTTCACAGGCTGATTTATAGATCCTTTAATTCCCTAAAAATGTGGTGAAAATTGATTTTTCTCCGACTGTGTTTTCTGATTTATAGAGTAATAAGAATAGATATCCGAAGCCCCCGTTTGGAAAAACACCTTCGACTCCAACGCTTTTTACCAGCTGGGAATTAAAGGTGGGGGGAAAAAAAAGAAGCATCGGAAAAAAGAGGCCTGATCTGAACACGGTGACCTTTAAAGGTGAAAGTGATTAGTCACCGTGGGAAAAGCCTTCAGCCACAGCGCCTCGCTCCGATCAGGGCTTTATTTCCCGTTATTGAAAATTCATTCATTCATTCTCTGCGCCAGTGGGGGGGGGGAGGCGGGGTTCGCCATGGACCAATCACAGGGGCCACATATAGAGACAGCCAGCCATTCACCCCCACCCTCTGGTTAACCGCTCAACCTCCTGCATGTGTTTGGCCTGCGGGAGGAACCCTGAGGAACCCTGAGGAACCCCACGCAGACCCGGGGAGAACATGGAGACTCCACACAGGAAGGCCTGCTACCTGTGGGAATCCAATCAGGGACCTTCTTGCTGCGAGGGGGCGGGGCTAAGCCCTGTCAACACCGAGCCTGTATCAATTCGTGAAATCGTAATATAAGCCATCATGAAAACCGTCATCAGCAGGTGGTCTTCAAGAAGAGCTGGAGATCAGCTCCACCTTCTCCGGTCGCTCAAAATGGACTTGTAACACGCCAAGCCGTTCACGCCTTGCTCAAGGGCACCATGGCTGCAGACACGGAGAGCCGGCGATTCAACGGCCAACCGTTTTGTACGTTTGCGTTTCTCGCCTTATCAAACTTGTTGAATGGCTGAGTTGAATCTGAATTACGTTCAGAATATTACACCTGGATTCGTCTTCAGAATCCGGTTTCTCTGGCAGCAACTCAAAATCCCTGATTTCATCGAAGACGGGCGAAATGCAACGGAAGCCCGGCGGAGAAGCAGACGGCGTCAGGAGGGGGATTTTCAAAGCAGAGGACGGCGAAATTGCCCTTGCAGTTAGACCACCTTATCAATTTGATTAGAGTGTGAAGGGACACTTAAGATCTCAATTGGCGGCACATTAACAGTCCGCTCAGCCCCCCGCCTCCAAACCCAATGGCTAATGTTTGGGAGCTAAAAAAGATTATTTGATTTCACTTAGATATGCTCCTGCGTGTGAAACCAAATGCCGATTAGATAATGTGTGCTCTAAATATGAAAGGACCCGCTTCATTTCAAATGTCGATTTGCATTTCAGAATGTTTTCATATATATTTATTTTTTTTTATTTCCCAAAGCCGGAGACAATAATCGGTGGACCCGACCCTCACGAAGCAGGATCTGTAAGACGGCCAAGATTGGCGATTATTTCGTTCTCAAGAGCACTTAACAGTTTAAGAAGCAGCATCTACGATGCACATTTGAGATAAGTGTCCTTCTCGGGCCTCTGTTCTTGGCCGGGAGCACCGCGCCGGGCAAGGAGTCCTTATTTCAGCGGAGAGGATGACGGAAGCGGGAGGATTTCCCATTAATGCCGGGCGAAGTGAGGACTGAGCCTCGCCTGCATCCACGCGGATGAGCGTGACCGCGCTTGCGTCTCTGGAGCAGATAAGCCGAGGAGAAAAACCTCCGTCTGGCGGCTGATCGGTCACGAGACGGCGAGAAAAGTTTGGAAGCGGGCGTCGTAGCGGGCGTGAGGAGGGAAGCACGGAAACGTCCGGCAGGACCAAACTTCTGCTTTCACGACAGACGCAGAAATAATAGCCTGGCAAAAACAGCAGCGCCTTTGCATTTGCAAATGTATTCATGTGAAAAGCATAAAAAACCCTCAGCATTCAGGAGCTCAGTAAACTCACCTGCCTTTCAGACATAAATAAAGGGCTTTCTCAAGTCACAGGGGAGGCAACGGGATCAGACCTCCCGCTGTCCGATAAATACCTTCCTTCAAGGATGGTGAATTGCGTCTCCCGCCGCGTTCTCGTTCCGTTCGTTAGCCCTGGATCCAATTTTCCCAAAATGTGTTGGGGAACCAAAAAGGCAATCAATTCTTTGACTGATGATCTCCTGATTGCAGGCAGGGCCGCCTCCCGATTGAGCCTTGCAAACAGTCGCACACGTGCAAAGATTTGCAGACTCTTTCCGAGTGCTCTCGACAGCACGAGGAGAATGAGCTTATTGAAGACGACACTTATCTCCTGAGCAATCCTGCACACTGCACGGTGTCACGGCAGCGTCATGTGCTAATGCTAATGTGCTAATGAGGCCGTCGAGGAGCGCGTGCACCAAACGGCATGCTTCAAATCTGACCTTTGTGGGGGTCAGCTTGTTCATGACTTGCAACATCCTTTCCTTTGAGCTGCTTTGGGGGTCGTCACAGCCAATCAGCTGCCTCAATCTAACCCACAGCCAATCAGCTGCCTCCATCCAACCCACAGCCGATCAGCTGCCTCCATTCAACCCTCTCCTCTCATTCTCACTTCCTGTCCTCCTCCCCTCCATCCATGAACCTCCTCTCTGATCTTCCTCCAGATCTCCTCCAACCTCAGCATCCTTCTACCCATCCCTCCTCTGTCCATGTCCAAACCATCTCTGTCCAGAACATCTAGCATGTGCTGTCCCTCTGATCCTCTTCATCCTCCTCGCTCCCAAAGAGGAACCTCGAACATCTCCATCTCTGTCTCCTCCTGGGTGTCTCCAAACCAGAATCCATGGCTGCTCTTCACCTCCGTCTCCTTTCATTCAGGCTGATATTCTTTCATCACATTTGTTTCTCCAGGCGTTCCTCCTGTTTGTTGATTGTGTGCAGGATGTGTCCATACAGCTTCAGTGTTTTTTTTCTTTTTAACAACAGCTCCTCATGTCATCCCTTTTCTTTTGCCTATTTATAACGTTCCTATTGATAGAAATAAAGCTCAGCAAAAGCTGAATGAAGTCCGATTTTCCATTTTCCTGCGGAGGTAACGAACGCAGCGAAGGGAGATAAAGCCTCCTCAGCAGCCACGGCTCAAACAGCTCCACCGCACCGAAGGAGAGGATGCAAATTAGCTATGGAAGATTAGCAATGGAAACACACAGGCGCGCGGTGTAACATGCGCTGACACCTGAAAGACAGTGTTTTGGGGATAATTATGAATCAGGATGTGATTCAGGAGCTCCTACTTATTGACGCCACTGTACAAACAGAGAAGGACACTATATTTAGGTGCGTTGTGTGCAGAATGATTCCACCGTGTCCCCGGCTCACTAAAAGTGAAATATGAAAGAACCGACAGTGAAGCCGAAAGGTCTCGATAAAGGTCACCGTCGAGCAAATAGAAATACCAAACACCAAATCACAAAGAGACACACACGTCCCTGCTTTATGGCTCCGTGCACACATTCAGTTATTACATTCATAGGTCACAAAGGCTCTTTGATATCCGTGACCTCAGCGGCTGAACGGCGCCATCACTCTCAGCGGGCTGTCAACCCACAGCGTCCGGTCCACCTCTAAGGACCTGGACGCTCATCTGTGTAAAAATGACAGAGAGGTACGAATTATAGCGCCCCCGTTTTCAGCAACGCTCAGTAGAAGTAGCATTTAAGGGATGTTTTTTTTTCCGGGTTCGAGCGGAAAGACGATCCCCGACTCGGGTCGACAAAAGGCCGCCTACCCCGAAGCGAGGCCACAAATCTAGCCAAAACAGACGGGGCCGATGTGTTGGTGTAAACTGGTACGTTAGCGCGACAGGTGGTCGGGGCTGTAAATATCCACGACTCAATCTGCTGCCCTCGAGACCAGATTCAGATGTTTCGCGCAATGGCCGATAGACGCGTTGGAAAAGTCTCCCACAGCTGATGGAGTGTGTGCTCTGGTAACCAGGGAATCAATTCACTACTCCTTTAGCCACCACCTTATCCCGGTGGAGGGGTTTACATGTCTCAGTGATCCAAGCTTCGTGGCCCCTGGAAGGGTCACCCGAGGCAAACGGGTCCGATCTGGATGGAGAACGACCTTGTTTTCGGTCACCTGGTGACCGGCGCACCCCTCTGAAGACAAGCCCAGGGGCGGGGTTTGATGGCGGGCGCCTGGCCACCGGGCCTGCACCCGTGGGGCCAAAAAAGACCTTCTTTGCATCCCTTCCGACGGGCTTACCATCCATAGGAGGGGCCGAGGGGGTCGGGTGCAGTGCGGGCCAAAGTCGGGGACATCGGCAGTCCAATCCTTGGCTCCAGAAGGTAGCCCGAGGAACGCGGGACCTATTCAGAGAAGGTCACTGACATGACGACTGTCCCCATTCCAATTGGGACAACACACTTGGGACAAAATGATGCCGTACTACAATACTTGTGGTACACTCGTAGTATACTCTGTACAGCGGGCCTCTGGCAAAAGAAGGCTCCTCGCGGCCAGTATTTCAAAACAGTAATTCTGTAGCACGGCTTTAGTGCAGGCGGGTGAGTGAACCACGGGCCAGAGTTCACATCCCACTCGGGGAAAGCGGAGGCTCTGAATCATTAGCTGCCTGGAAAACGCCCGTGGGAGTTCTTGGCTTTGACTTGGCTTGCAAACGTCGTGTGGGAAATACGGAAATCGAGGTTTTAGACATGAAAGACAGTCTTATACGGATATGGAATATGGAGCGGCGGTTTCGGTAAAGAATTAGGAAAAGCATCCGCGAAGTATCCAGAAGGGTTGCCTAACTGGAGAGGGCTATGTCAACCTGGAGATGATGACATTCACCCAAAGAAGCGCAGTTTACAGCCGCCTGATGCGACAGGACGGGTGCGAGCGGGATTAGCCTGCGAACAGGTGCAGACATTTCAAGGCTGGTTTGGCACAGCGGCTTAACATTTCGGGGTTTGTTATGCAAAGCACTTCTTTTTTTTCCTTTAAACACTGAAATTGCTTCCACTCGGCTGAGAAGAAAAGTTGCGTGAACGCCCGCCGACCCCGGTTGACCTGAGAGCCTGGACGCTGACTTATGAGTGCCGACGTGACATCCTCTTGGCGAGCGCTTTGTGGATGTCAAAGCCGGCCCGAGGCGAGGCGCCACGAAAGCGAGGGCGGACAACAACCAGACGAGCGGCTAGTAAACCCTGGTTATTCACAGACACATTCAAACGGACACGACGGGTTCTGATCTTCTCCGATGTCCATGTCATCACGTGTCCGCATCGGTCCAACTCACTGTTCATCCTCCCCCTCACACATCAACCCTTCACATGTCTGGACCACGCAGGAACCCGGAGAACCCAGAGGAACCCCACGCAGACACTGGGAGAACATGCAACTCCACACAGAGAGGTAGGAATCCAAGCAGGGACATCCTGGCTGTGAGGGGGCGGGACTAACCGCTGCTCGCCCGTATTTTCAAAGAATAGCTTCAAACCAGGGTTAAAGAATTTGTGCTGGTGGGGTTTGAATGCCCTCCTGTAATTTCATCATCGAGAAGAGTTCTTGTATTAAATGAGGAAACTGGATAAAGGTGGCTGGCTTATCTTTAAATTACCATTTTCCCCGTCAAAACAAATACGGCTTGATATTAGCGAGTGTAAATAACACTGCCTGTGAGAGGAGCGGTATATGAAATTTAAAAAATCGTAATTAAATTCAAAGCACCTTCTGCTACTACGTGTTAAAGCTGAGCATTAATTCACGGCCGCGCGCAGATCCAGATCTCTTCAGGTTGTAAATAACTTTTATATTTTGTCGCGGATGATACAGCCGTGGGTTTTACTGCTGGGACAGGGCTTCAGGACCAGGCCTGTCAGGATGAAGGTCCCACCAGTGTGGACCACGTGACCATGCAAAGTCATGGACATCCATAAATGAATGGCGTTCACCTCCTGGGCTGTGCATCTCCCCGCTGCACCCCTTCCTCTTCCACCTCCGACCCTCCCCGCGGAGCTCGGTCGCCACCTTCTTGGTGAGAACATCTCCGTTCCTGGGGTCGTACCCGGACCACACAGCGCTTTGCAGACCTCCCACGGCGCTCCGCAAGTCACTCGGGAAACTCGTTTTCTGGGGTAAGGAGACAAGAGACGGGCGGCCCCACAGCGAGGGGGTCGCTGGTTCTGGTGTCTGCTCGGACGCGGTCCACAGAGTCGTCGGAGGACCTCAGATGTCCAGACGTGTGAACGAAAGCATGTATGTCTCTGTCAGACGTGTCAATGAGAGGTTGAGAGCTGGTTTGCCTCGATAAGACGTGGATGGTTGGATGTCCATATCACATTTGAATGAGCGTTGTTCCGTCTCTTCATGCGCCCCAGTGAGCCGCCGCAGACGGTGAACCCCCTCCGCCACCCTGACTGCGGGATGAGCCAATGAGCAAACGAAGATTTTAATCATCAGACGAGCAAACGCGAAGGTCCACATGTGGCCCACACGTGACCGGGTGCGCTGCTGCTGACTGTGTCGGTGGAAGAGCGTGGAATCGGCCCTGTGCTAAATGTGGATTCTGTGTCTCCTCCTCGTCTGGTTTCTAATCAGACGCACAATAAATTTTTCATCAATCTGTTCTTGTTACATTTCTTATCTTTTATTTTCTGCGTGGAATGATAAGTCGGGGAAATAATGCCGACGATCACGCCGACATGGAAGCGCTAACAGCCGTAATGAGAGACAAGATTAAATAGTTAATGAAACGCGGCTGGCATTTATCAGCTGGGTAAGATGAGCCGGAACCCCAGCTGCCGAGAACGGAGCTCGGAAAACACGAAGGGATGATGCGGACGCACCCCTCAATAGTAATCAGATTACTGGCAACTCCTCTGGGTTGTTCTTCAGTCTAACCAAGACTATATTCTATACTGATGCCGCACATTAGCCAGCTCTCCACAGCTGGGCTGAGGACCTCCTCCTCCTCCTCACAGTCAGAAGGTCCCTGGTCGGACTCCCACAGGGGAACTTTATGTGTGGAGTCTTCACACGCCTGCGTGGGGTTCCCCAGGGTTCTCCAGGTTCCTCCCACAGTCCAAACACATGCAGGAGGTCCACTGGAGACCCTGCATTGTCCAGAAGTGTGGATGAGAGGCTGAGTGGTTGCATGTCTCCATATGAGGAGTAAATAGAATAGAATAGAATAGAATAGAATAGAAGTTTATTCATTCCGAAGGAAATGGTTTTGCTGGAAGGCTCCAACATTCCATGCATTCTTTCTTTTCACTCCAAACATGCTATGGATTTATTCCTGTAGGTTTCCATCTTGTAAAAAGGGGGAGGACTTCTGTGTGAAGGCCACAGGTAAGACAGACCTTCTGTGGTGTTGTGAGGAGCTCCTCAGTGGCTCCTCGACTGCTGAGCAGCTTCTTCAGCGTCCTCCTCTCAGACGCCTCCACTGACCAGTCCACTTCCACTCCCAGGACGGAGCCGGCCTTCCTGATCACCTTATCTAGCCTGTTAGCCTTCAGCCTAGCGCCCCGGCACACGACAGCGGAGAGGATGATGCCGGACACCACCGTGTGATAGAACATCTGCAGCATGGCTCTGCAGACCTTGAAAGACCTGAGCCTCCTGAGGAAGAACAGGCGTCTCTGACCTTTCTTGTATACATCTGTGTTTTTATTCCAGTCTAGTATATCGTCTACATGGACGTCCAGGTACTTGTACGCGTCCACAATGTCCACATCTGTCCCATGGCTAGAGATGGGGTTTGGACACGTCCACCGCCAACTCCTTCGTCTTTGTTTCGTTGAGTTGCAGGTGGTTTAGTCCACACCACTCCACGAGCCTGTCCACCACACCCCTGTACTCGGCCTCCTGGCCTCCGCTCACAGCCCACGAGGGCAGAGTCGTCTGAGAAGTTCTGCAGGTTGCAGGACCTGTGAGCAGACGCTGAAGTCAGAGGCGTAGAACGTGAACCAGGACCGACCCTGTGGTGTCCCCGTGCAGCTTATGATCATGTCAGACGTTTTGCAGCCTCACAAACTGTGGGCGGCTTGTGGGGTCGTCAGTAATCCAGGCCACCAGTGGACCAGGAGCTTACTCCTGCGTATGTCAGGATGAGAGGGTGAATGGTCATCATCCGCATAGAAGACCCTGGTCCAAGTGGATGATAGGCTGCGCCTATCCCAGGAGAATGAATGAGTGAATGCATGAATGAGTGGAGATTATTGGACATGCCGTTGTTTCCCCTGGATCTGTGAAGGTGTCCCAGGTAGACGGACCGCCCGCGCTGCTTCATTTAGCTGCATTATTTCATGTATTCACCTTTGAAAGTGATCAAACTGCAAGCCAAAGTCAAAGCTGACAGGAAGGTGAGACTCTGTGCAAACAGATTGATTTTAAAAACAGCTCAGACGCTTTTATCCCCGGCCAACCCGCGGATGTACAAACAGGCGGAGGATTTCCGAGCGGGCTTTCACCTTCCTCCCAGGACCGGAGGCCGGCGCGCTCGCCGTGCTGCTGTTCTGCCATCTTTATTTTTTCGTGCTTAGAACATCCTCAAACATCCTATCGCCTCGGCCGTTACCGCGGCAACCGCCGAGGATGGGAAAGCAGGGTGGGGGAAATGAAAATATACGACTTGATACGTTCATGGAAAGCGAACAAGGAATGAGCAGTGGCCAAATAGAGACGGTGGTTCCTCTGAAATGTTCCCACAGGAAACGCCTCGCTTTGCACCTGGTGAAATTACGGCCTTGCATTTCTGCACGTCAGCTGCTGCCCAAGCACATATGCAAAAACGACATATTGGCGGCGGTCATGTAAAGCCCTAATCGCAGCTAGCTCCACGGGCCGGCGGCCATTAATATTGCAATCTTTACGAATAGCGTATTCACTCAGTGAGGGGAGAACCAAGGAAACAACATGCTTTCGGTCATGAACGCTCATATTTGTGCATATGAATATGTAAATATTCATTATTCATACACATTAATCGCATAGTTAGGCACTCTAACTATCTATATTTTAAATGGCAGTGAGTGTATTTTTGTGTTTTGGAACGTGTTTTTCCCAGTGCTGAGACCTGATGCCCTGTGAGGCTCTCAAGATGCTCAGGTTCTCCTGACATTCACACACTCAGAGTGAGAAGCTGCTCCGCTGGCCAGGCGGAGGGGTCTGACTCGGGTCTCAGGCTCCACCTGGCACTGACCCGAAGGTCAATCACATATGAAAATATATTTATCAATATGGTGTTGATCTCCATGCATCCCAGTATGTCCAATGTACAGCAGGAATACAATGTATGTCTTATTTAAGCACAGTATGCAGTGAATATATATAGCATGTACTATTATCTACAGTGTATCACAGTATATATTTATATACATCGTAGGTGTACTTTATATATGCAGTACGTATATTTGGTACAGCAGGGATGTGTATGCTTGTACGCAGAGTGTATATAGATTGTATATTGCGGGGATATGTGTCACAGTATGCAGGGTGTAGATACACGGCGTGCACTGATGTAATTGCTGGTGTGTGAGGGGTGATTCATGCGTTCATCCGAGCGCCGGCCCGGGGGGGGGAAAGGCTCGTTTTGACGCTAATTCGGCCCAGAGCGTTTGTCTTTTTCAAGGACGAGGACCGGCGCTGCACGGACTGGTCGCGCAAGAGCGATGAAGCAATATGGCTGAAATCCGAATATCCCGAACGCTTCGGAGTTTAGGTTCCTAATCGGTTCCCGTCGTGGTATCGGGGAATAAGTTAAGAATGAAGACATTTAAATATGGATGAAAGTGTATCAAAGAGCATCAAGAATGAGATAGGAAGTGAGAAAGAAATGAGATAAATGTTGTATGAGGAGATTCTGAAGCAATTTGCAGCTTGTGTTGCCAAAGACTTTCAAGACCTAAAAAAGAAAAAAATATCCTTTGTGTCCCTCGCTTATTTTGTTTACCCTCTCATCAGCTCCTTTTAATCCAATTTATGTGTGAAATAATCTTAACGGCTTCGCCATAATCTTTTAATTTGTCGCTCAACAGCTGCAGCCCTGCAGCCACGCTGGCCTCAAACTCACATTCACGCCGGAGGATTCCAAGGCTCACGCGTGACGTCGGCTGCCTTTTGGAACAGAAAGAGTATCGTTATATATATATATATATACATGCATACATATATATACACATACATATATACATATAAACATATATACATATATACATATAAACATATATACATACATACATACATACATACATACATACATACATATATACATACATATATACATACACTATAGCCAAAAGTACTGGCTCACCTGCCTTGACTGGCAGATGAACTGGTGTGACATCTATTCCTGATCCACAGGCTTCAATATGATGTGGATCCACTCTTTGCAGCTGGAACACCTTCAGCTCTTCTGGGAAGAATGTCCAAAAGCTTCACCAGCGTCTTCATGGGAGTGTTGGAGCATTCTTCCAGAAACTGTTCCCACAGAGTTGGGAGGATGGAGTTGTCCAAAATGTCTTGGTATGCTGCTGCTTTGTATGGCTTCAACATACCAAGACATTTTGGATCATTCCATGCTCTTAACTTTGTGGGAACAGTCTGGAACCCCTTCCTTTTCCAACATGGCTGAGCACCAGTGCACAAAAAGCAAGATCCATGAAGACATGGAGGACAGAGTCTGCTGTGGAGGAACCTGACTGATCTCAACCCCATAGAACACCTTTGGCATGAATCAGAGCAGAGACTGAGAGCCTGACCTTCTCCTCCAACATCACAAATGTGCTTCTGGAAGAAAGAAACACACTGGTGAAGCTTGTGGACATTCTTCCCAGAAGAGCTGAAGGTGTTCTAGCTGCAAAGGGTGGATCCACGTCATATTGAAGCCTATGGATCAGGAATGGATGTCTCTTCAGTTCATCTGCCAGTCGACAATGCTTTTTGACATATAGTGTATATACACACACATATATTTATATATATACATATATATATGCACACACACACACACACACACATATATACATACATACATACACACACAGACACATACATACACACGCACACACACATATATATGTGAGTATATGTGTGTGTGTGTGTGTGTGTGTGTGTGTATATATATCTATATATATCTATATGTCTATATATAGAGAGATATATAGATATATATACATATAAAAAGAAAATAAATGATGATGATGATTAAAGACGATCTCAAGATGGCCATCAGCGGCCGCGGGAGAAATACTCTCGCCAACAAGGCGAGAAGAAATGAGGTGAGAGGTGCTCCATGGCAGCGGTGCCGGAGGGGCCGGAGGGGCTCCTCACGCAAACGGAGGCCATATTAGGAGTGGAGTGGACCGCCGGAGCCTCGGCCTCACCGTGGCAACCACGCCGGTTCACGCTGATTGATTCGCCTTCGGTTCGCCGCCCTCCCACATTCCATTACATCTACCTCTTAGGAGAGTGTGTGTGTATGTGTGTGCGTGTGTGTGTGTGTGTGTGTGTGTGGCGGGGGGGGGGGGGGGGAGCGGAGGGACAAACAAAATAGCGGCCGGGGGATAAAAACACGGAGAGAAGAAAAAAA
>CAAKHD010001910.1:72271-86838 GCA_901007705.1 Fistularia tabacaria
AGGACTGCCTTTTGTTTTGGTCTAGTGCAGTAAAGCTGGTTTCCAGGAGTCGCTTGAGAAATAGCGTCTGCTGTACTCACTTCCGGGAATCAGCCACGCTGCTACGATGATGGTCAGTAAGTCACTCAATCCAGTCCGAGCTGAAAGGGTGAGGTGGCTCTGAATGCCTTTCCTTCCTGAACCCCTTTTTTTACCTAAAAACACCTGGACTCGTCATAAGTAAGATTGCTCTTTATCGCTCTGCGTGGATGTTATCCAGTCGGGCGAAGCGGCGGTGCATCCCAGCCCCTCTCTCGCCCTCATTCCCTTCACTTATCATCTACTGGATGGAGATTAAGGGGTGAAAGAGTGACGGAGCAGAAAAATAAATAGACCTTTACCTTGTTTCCACGGTTGTTGCTATGAAACCAGAACCTTCAAAACAGCCATTCACAGGATCCGTCTTCACGCTGCTTTCAAGATCTTATCCTTATTTTCTCTCCCTGAAGACGTTCCTCCTCTTCATCCCGGAAGCTTGTTCAGCTCTGGGGTGGGGAATGTGAACAGGTGGCCGTCAGGTGTAAAACAGGAGACGTCCATTCGTCCACCTGGGCTGAAGCTCAGATGGAGTCAGCGAGGCCTCTCTTCAGGGTGCAGGTGGTGTGTGTGTGTGTGTGCGTGTGTGTGTGTGTGTGTGTGTGTGTGTGTGTGTGTGTGTGTCTTCAGATGGATCTTCCATGAAGGGGGAAGCTCTGGTGGACGACCCCTCCTCCTGTGTTCAGTGAAGGTCTGCGGTTGGACAAACATGGCTCCTTTCATTCCCTTCTCGACTATTTATTATTCAACTCGCCAGCTGAGAGCCACTTAACGAAAGCAAAGAACACCGGCAGACCTCGTCCATCTGACAGCAGCGGTTTGGAAGAAGGACTGCCGCAGACGGAGACCTTCTCCTTCGCTGAGCTATCGGCGAAAAGAGAATTACGGAAAGCTCTGGAACACAGGGATGTTTCGCAATCTCTTCAGGTTTTTGTTGTTCGGCGATCGAGCAATGGTACGAAGGCGAGCGCTCGCCTTCATCAAGTCAAGGTTGCAACCCGCCTTCAAGGTGATTCTCATTTCCTCCGGTTTGAAGGCAAACGAACCGTTCATGAATACAAACCGCTTCAATCAGAGAGCACCTCGGCTGAGATTCACGCCGCACAATCCATATTCAAACACCAGGCCTCACGGGACAGCAGGTCTCTCCGGGCCGGCAAACCGCTGATAAACCCGTTTTCCTACTTTTCTGTTCATTTTTTTCCTTTGTGCAACCTGGCAGCGGAGGTTGTTCTGTTGAAAAGAACCAGGTGAAAACAAACCCGTCACCCTCATTCACCTCATCAGAAATCATACCACCTGGATCATATCTGGTAGACAGCATGATAAAGGTGGAATCGGGTGTCCAGGGGGTGCAGAGCTGATCTTCAGGTTGGTTGTGTTCGTCCGTCCGCACGAGGACGCCGTTGGACGCTCGTGAAAAGGGAACCATACGTGAAGGGGCTGCAGAGCGGAGGGATACTGAGAAGGGGCGTGGACACCAAGGTAGACCTCGACTGCAGCGGTGGACTCCAGAGTACTCCAGAGTTCCTGGAGTGCCGTGGCTCCACGTCTATATCGTCTTGGAATTCATCCTTCTCGTAGCTCAGGGTCTCCAAGCAGTAGCGCCATCTCACGGTTCTCCGTGCAAAAACCCAAGTGCTGAGGTTTCCACTCGCTGCTGCTCCACGCTCGCTCGCTCAGAATCGCACCCAGGTAGGGTGGTGTCTCCACCCATTCCTGTGTTTTACATCCTCATAGAATCACAGCGCCGCCTACTGGTCTGGCATGTGTACTACACGCCTCTGGTGTCTCCTACGGCCTGGTTTGGGGTCAGGTTTAGGGAGTCAATGCATTGTAAATAATGTGCAAATATGACAACATATTATTTCTACACGATGTTCAGATGGGCGGGATTGGTCGGGGGGTTGGGGGGGGTGACAGTATTTCCTCTCAAAGCAAATAAAATCAGCGGATATGGTTTGAAGAAATGATTTATGCGATCGTTAAAACGGCGAACAGAGAGAGGGACATAAGCAGCGTTTGGCTTCATCCATCATAACAAACGCCAGGAAAGAATTGAATGATGGATAAACACACACACACACACACACACACACACACACACACACGTACAACATCTTGTTGTTGCATTTTCATTGAGGAACTTCTATCTGCTCGTCCTCAAGGCACATGGAGGCCAAGGGTAGTTAGCTGCGAAGCTGAAAGCGTTGTCTCTGTTCATGAGTGAGTCTCAGATAGATCCACACACACCTGCAGATCCAGCCGTACTCATCAACCACCCAGAGGTCACCAACCCGAACCACCTCCCGGAGGAGCCTCAGCCCAGGTGAGCAGGTGGACCTCAACCCAGGTGAGTCCCCCAATTCCTTAGCCCTCATGTCCCTTACAAGCCTTTCCACCCCGAACCCCATGCAGTTCTCCAGTCAAACACTCACTTAGGAGCCTGAAGGGTTCTGTGACCGCGATGTATCTAGCTATGTGCATCAAATTCAATTTCCCCAGTGAAATCAATGGAAACACGACCGATCTGTTCCAGGTCCCAGGTATGGTTTTGAAAAATGTAATTCATAAATAACAACCTATAAAAGATAACAAAACCTAATCAAAGAGAAGGTAAAGAAACAAAGTGGCTTTATGAAGTGTATTTTATTGTGAAGAGAGGACAATGATGGCGGAGGAGGTTGGGGGAGTTTTTCATTTGGGAACTTAACTCACTGGCTACACCCTCAATGCTATGCTACAATGCTATGCTAAATGTAACATGCACCATTTGTTCCACTCTATGTCTAAGCTCCATGTATGGACGGAGTGAAGCCGCTCCTCTTTTTAAAACCATCAAACATCCCCGACCGGCATTCAACGCCTCATCCGACGCCTCATCCGACGTGTAAACGTCTTCCCGCCTTCCCCCAGACGATGCTCTCCATCACCGTAACTAACCCACAACAACTTCACCATCTCTTCACAGACGAGTCCACCACACGCACACCTCGCCCGTGTTTTCCCGTGATCCTCTTTGGGCTAGCGAGCGGCGGGTGGTGCGTCCCACTGTCTTTGAACGCCCCTTCACAGACAGCGGCGGCCGCAATCTCAGCTGGAATTAAAGAAAAATCCACTGAGCGACGGCTCGGATCTTGGAAAAGTTGACTCACTCGTAAGTGGAGGTTCCACGAACCTCTGGGATGAAGAGGGGAGATACCGATCCTAGTTGACAGCGAAAACTCCACACGGGTCGGTACTGCGTCGGGCCAGATGAAGCGGCCGGATCCCTCAGACATCCCCCGGCTCCCGGCCTGGACGGCCCCCGAACCCGCCCCATCTGCCCAGATATTTAATCACATTTCAAACAGTTGAGTGCCGTGTGGAGGTTGAGTTCCTCCTTAATTTCCCACCTGAAGTCTATCGCTACAAATAAGACGGAAGAAGTTGTCAGAAGTAAAAAGTTGGGAGTGTTTGTGGGTAGGTGGCATGACAGAAATGCTGTGCGCAGAATGTGAAATTGGTGATGTGGGAGGTTCTCCAAACAGAGGGGAGGTCAATTAGAGTTCATCAACAGGCTGCAGACAGCGGCTGTCAGCCAGCCCGGGCAGCCCGCTGATGTGCGGCGCAACAACTGCGGCTCCTCTGGGATGCCAATCCAGGGGCAGGTCGGATGATGTGCTCGGCCGGGCATGGTCTCCACATATGCCAGAGTAAACTGGTAGACCGCTTTCCAATGCGCCACGTCGGGGACTCAGACATATAATATAAATAGGACAAAGGAGGCAGATGGCGAGCGCTCCGTCTCCTTCACTCCAGTGACACGAGATGAACGGAAACGTCCGCCAAAGGATAGAAAGTGTATTTCTTCCAGTGGCCTGGAGGAATTAATCAAATATTATGAAGTTCTTTGTCATTTCTATTTTCCTCCCGTGATCCAGGCACCGCCACCTTCTTCTCTGCCGTCGCTCGCTAATTCCCTCCAAAGGTAGCCTCTTTATATCTTTCCATCAAAAGCCGTCTCTCTGTGCGCTGCCGCCGTCTCATTAAAGAGAATCTGGTAAAGTCACCTCCGTCGACACGGCCGCAACAAACGACTGGAGCGCAAGTACATTTCAGGCCCATAAAGGCCATAAAAGTGACAAAACGGGAAGAAGTGATTGAAAGAACAGACGATGATGAGAGGAGATACCGCCGCGACGGAGAACTCATCACGCCTGCTTTGTGTTGCACCGCGGAATTTGTTGGTTCGTGACACAACTCTGGCTTCCCATCTCCTGAATTGTCTTTTCAATATTCCCCTCCGATATACACAATACGGCTACAGGTATTCACTCGGCTAGCCAAATAATGGGAATCAGGTGTTCCGATCCCTTCCATGGCCACAGGTGTATCAAATCAAGCACCCAGGCATGCAGAATGAGTTGAATGAGTTGAGAAGAATGATTGGCTCTCAGGAGCTCAGTGAGTTCCAGCCTGGAGCTGTGATAGGAGGCCACCTGTGCAGCAAATCCGATGGGGAAATGTCCTCGCTCCCAAATATTCCACGGATTAGAAGAACACGGAAGCGTTTGGGAACGACAGCAGCTCAATGTGAGGCCACATAAACTGACAGATGCTGAGGCGCAGAGTGCCAAGAGGTAAGGAACTTTCTGCGGAGTCAATGGCAGCAGACCTCCAAACTTCACATGGCCTTCAGATGAGCTGAAGATCAGTGCTCAGAGAGCTTCATAGAAAGGCTTTCTATGGCCGAGCATCTGCTTCCAAGACACACGTCAGCGAGTGCAAGGCAAAGCGTGGATGCAGTGGAGGAAAGCAAGCACACCGACACTGGACTCTAGAGCAGTGGAGACCCCTTCTCTGGAGGGACCAATCAGGCTTCTCCATCTGGTGATCGGATGGACCAGTCTGGGTTTGGCGGTCGCCAGGAGAACGCCAATGATCTGACTGCACTGTGTCAAGTGTGAAGTTCACTGGAGGTGGGACTTATGGGATGATGGTGTGGGGTTGTTCTTCAGGAGCTGGGCTCGGACCCTTAGTTCCAGTGAAAGAAACTCCGAGAGCTTCAGCATACCAAGACATTTTGGATCATTCCATGCTCCCAACTTTGTGGGAACAGTTTGGAACCCCTTCATTTTTCCAACATGACTGAGCACCAGTGCACAAAGCAAGCTCCATGAAGACATGGAGGACAGAGTCTGCTGTGGAGGAACCTGACTGACCTCAACCCCATAGAACACCTTTGGCATGAATCAGAGCAGAGACTGAGAGCCTGACCTTCTCCTCCAACATCACAAATGTGCTTCTGGAAGAAAGAAACACACTGGTGAAGCTTGTGGACATTCTTCCCAGAAGAGCTGAAGGTGTTCTAGCTGCAAAGGGTGGATCCACGTCATATTGAAGCCTATGGATCAGGAATGGATTTCACTTCATCTGCCAGTCAAGGCAGGTGAGCCAATACTTTTGGCCATATAGTGTATCTGTGCAATCTCTCCATCCTGTCCTTCTCCGCGCCTCCATCGGGCTCAGGTGGCTTAACAACACGGTGAACATTTCACAGCTTTTCTGGGGGAAATCACCGAGGAGAGAAATTTCAACTTAGTCCAATTACATGTTTTTCAACATCGGTGACTCACCGCAAAGAAAAGCACCGACTGTTTGGTGGGAATGTTCACAGAGCAGCCGTGCTATTAGCTGCAGGCTGAGGCGAGTGGGTTGCTGCAGAGTGGCAACACCTGATTAGACTTAAGAGTCAAAATTTGAGTAGGTCGTGCAGGCGGGCATCCACGTATTTTAGGATGTGTTTGTCTGCAGTGGAAAGAACAAGCCGAACCTTTGAAAACGAATATAGGGATGATGATGGAACTGTGCTGCGGTATAGCTGTGAGCTCAATGCTGAGCCTTCAGCAAACAACAAACTTTCTATTCTGTGCCCGATCGGTCCGACGGAAAGCCTCATTTGAGCCTTTCAAATGTCAAAGGTGGCTGACGGCTGGAGCCGAAGGAAACCTTCTGTCGGTTTTCCCTTGTTTGACGACGACAATATGCACAATCGTCCTGCAATGGCGACCGCCTGCGCTAACCTGCTTCATCAATCCTCATTGTGAAGGGCGTCGGTTCTTGTTTAGCTTTGATTTCTGTGCTGAGCCCTGCACTCCCGGACCTCCGGTCCTCCGGGTAGCTCAGCTGCTTCTCGCGCTACTTCATAAACGGCTTTCATGAAGCATGTAACCCATTCACCTGTCCATCTTCTGGCACGGAGCCTCCAGGGTGACACCCAGACTCCCCCTGTCCTGGTCTTCAAGGGGAGTCCAGAGGCTTTCCAGCGGAAAGACAGTCCCTCCAGCATTCCCTGGGTGGGACGCGCACCGGAACACCTCACGAGGGAGGCATCCAGATAGCTACCTGGCTCCTCCAGACGCCGGAGGAGCAGCGGCCACTCCGAGGCCCTCCTGGATAATCGAGCCTTTCACTTCTTGTCGCTGCCGCTGGACTTGAAATTCTTCTCTTGAAGACGTTTCCCCACCCTCATCCAAGAGGCTTCTTCAGTTCTGAACTCACCCTGACCTGGATGACTGAGAACCTCCGCGGACACCGGTTTCTCACCGCATCTCTGAGCGGGAGCCCGGGCCACCCCGAGGCAGGGAACTCATTTCTGTCACTTGTATCTCCGATCTCCTTCTTTCTGTCACTACATAATTCTATGGGCTAATTCCATTATCTACGCGGGCTCTCTCTCCCTTACAAGAGACAAAAACAAAAGTCGGGGTGACCGCTGACACCCAATCCCGCAGAGCCGGCGGCTCTGAATGCCAAATCAGCCAGAGGTGAGGGGACGGAGTTAATGTGAGTTTTAAAGGTCAAGCGGCGTAATGATTTTTCTCCTGTCAGCGTGTAATGAAATCCGTTAAGACCACGGTGAACTGCTGTTTCCATCGTTAGCGCGGCGGATAGCGGTGTCCAGAGAAGCCCACAGGACGGAGCGGATAGGCGACACGTGCTAGCGCGGTGGAAGAAGTCTCATGTATAGACATAACCTCGAAGACAAACAAGACGAGACGCTATACGGCGCATTATATCATCATTAAGTGCTTCTCCCCACGCCGCTGACCCTCAGCAGCTGTTTGTTGTTTCCTTCATCAACTCTGATGAAACATCTGTCCGCTGTATCTTCGACAGAGGCGGCACAGTTAATTACAGATAGATTGCCCCGCTAATAGTGTCACTTTTCAACGTCCGGGTTTTTTTTCTTGGAAGGGAAAAGGGGAAGGGGCCCAACCCCTTCAGTGACCACAGAGAGCAGCGCGGGAGACGTTGGATAATGGACGCTGTCCTGCGGAATGCACTCCGTCTAATTACACGATTTGGTCTATTTTGAGATCAAGTCGCCGTCCGGGAAGCGACAGTGACCAGCTCATTTTTGTCCTTGAGACGGTCTGCGAAAAACGATGGAAATCGATCTGAGCTCGAGGCCTTCTCGGGTCCCTCCGGATACAGCTCCAGGAGCAGGTCTGGACCACAGTCTTTAAGAAGCTCGACAGAAAACCCAACGTTCCCCCAGGTGCCAGCAGCTGGTGAAAGCGGCGAGGAAACACTGGTTTTTACCAGTGCGGGAACCTCGGATAGGTCTCAGCTCACTGCGGCTGACCTTCTGCCTCGACCGGAGGGGGTAGAAAGAGAGAGTGATGAGGCGGGAGGGGTTTGGAGGGCTTGGAGGCACCAGTGACCTCCTACCGCTAATATCAGGAATGGCTAAAGTTTCATACTAATAGCTGAAATAGTAAAATATTAGCTTGACTATTCATAAAATGATGGACGCCTGGTGAGACGCTGAAGGGGGTCAGACCAATGAGAGAGCCCGGGGACTCAGAAGAAGATATGAGGTTCCTCTCATGCACTGATGAAGGGATGGAAGTGCAGACATGAGAGGCAGGAGAGAGGTGCATCATGGGATATCCCTCACCGGAGTAAGCCTACGGCGGCAGAACAAGGGGCTAGGCTAATGCTACGTATGAGCTTCCTCAAAAAGACTGGTTTGAAGTTTGTTCTCACACACGGAGAGGGTGTCCGACCCCTGGAGGTTGGAAGATGGTTGAAGAGGAGTTCGACAGAGGAGCAAAGAGAGAAGTCAGAGAACGTGAACCTACAAAGCAACCCAGACTCTCCGAGCCCCTTCAGGAAATAAAAAAGGAAAGGAGGTGATGATGGACGTGTCGTGATATCGACATCGAAGCAGTCGTCTGCAGGAATCTCTGAGAAGACACGTGGTCCTTTCACACATGAAGCGGGACTGGATGGGAGGAGAGATGGCGGAGCTCTGAGGTAACGCCTCTGAATGGAAGGATGACGCTCACGGTTAGAAGCCGGACCCGGGCCTTCCTGCTGCCGGCCGGGGCTCAGCTTTAGCACACATAGACAGAGAAAACAAAGAGCGGCAGGGGAGCGGGAGGAGGAGAAGGATGGAGGGGAGGAGGTGGAGGAGATGAGGGGGGGGGGCACATGTGCAGACGTGATGTTCTCGGCTCCTGTACATGAATAAGCATCATGTTGAGGCTTTTAATGACAATCCATGCGATCAGTGTCTTCCATTCACTTCCACTTATTCCATTCACTTCCATTCACTGCTTCAGGGAAACATCTCTGCTCAGAACAGTTCCGGACAGCTTTCACCCATTCACACACTCCCATCATCCGTTCATACAGTCACCCATTCACCCGTTCAAACATTCACATGCTCATCCGTTCACACACCCACACACTCAGCCGTTCACACACTCACCCAATTACACACTCATCCATTCACCCATTTACACACTCAACCATTCATCCGTTCACACACTCACACACTCACCCATTTACACACTCAACCATTCATCTGTTCACACACTCACCTGTTCACGCACTCACACACGCAACCATTCACCTGTTCACGCACTCACACACTCACGCATTCACACACTCAACCTTTCATCCGTTCACACACTCCACAGCAGAGCTGTCCAGGCCTGAGTCAGAGGCCTAATAGTATAGCACACGCACCACACAAAAGGTATACAGTGTGTGTGTGTGTATGTGTGTGTCTGTGTTTGTGTGTGTGTGTGTGTGTGTGTGTATAAAACTGCATGATCAGCTGCAGGTTAATGAGGTAAATGATCTCCTCTTGGACTGGACAGCATTCACCCGTTCACACACTGCACAGCTGTGCTGTCTGTGTTGACTTCAGTCAAAGACAAGTATCTCTCACACACACACACACACACACACAAGGTGTGTAATGACCTACATGTGCGTGTGTGTGTTTGCATATAAAAGTATAAAACTGCTTCATCAGCTGCAGGTAAAAATGGTAAATGGTCTCAACTCAACATTCACACACACCCACATGCACACCCACACAAGGACACACACACACCCACACACACACACGCACACTGTATACACATTTTACACCTAAATAATCAGAATAACTAAATCTCAACTTGAAAGAGCTTAACACTAAATTCATCGCAGGGTGAATTTGTTTGCGATTGTGGCGGAAGGATACATTGATAGGATAGGATAGGATAAGATAGGATGGGATGGGATTGGATAGGATAGGATAGTACTTTATTGATCCCCATGGGGAAAATTCAATTGTCAAAGCAATAACAATAAATATGGATATAGCTATAGATAAATATAGATATCAGAGATGATTAAAAGGGCAAAGACAGCAGCAAGGATAAGAATTAAGCCTGGTGTTGGTTTGGTTTGCCTTATTATTCTTATGTTTGTGTTTTTATCACAGTCTTGTTTTCATCCGTCTGTGTGACCTTTGGCTGATCTGGGCTAGCGAGGCGACTCGCGCAGCTCCGGCAACCTGGCGTCACGTGGGCCGGTAGGAGCGGCTCGCCCAGGTAACCCGAGGACCCCCCCCGGCCCGTCCCGACACGGAGCGCCGACACGGGCCGTAAAACCCCCAACGGCGGCGGCGGTTCCGGGCTTGAAGACGGACGTGTGAGGCGTCGGACACATGAATCGCTGACTCTGACTCACAAAGCACCTGTGTGAGGAGTGGCAGTGAAACTCTGCATCCGCCGCACTGTAAGCCTGCGAGCAGACACGCACTAAGCTGCTTAATGTCAGCCCAGAACAGAGGAGAGCACGGCTGGGGGGGCGGATGGATGGATGGGCAGAGAGAAAGAAAGAAGGATTTGGGCCGCGCCGCGGGATGTGGGAGCGACGGCTGGATGACGAGAAAAGAAAGGAACGGGTGTGTGCGCTTTCGAAAGGGGAGGGGGGGAGGAAGACAAGACAGAGGGATGGGAAAAAAAAAGACAAAAAAATCCCTTTCCAGACAGCTTGGTGACAGACCCAAGTCACACACAGACACACACACACACACACACACACACACATAATCCAGGTACAAATAATGGATGAAGCTTCAAACGCCCCCCCGCCGTCCTCCCACCTTCAGCTAACCAGCTATGGCATGTGCCCCCCCACCTCCACCATCAAACCCCGCCCCCTCCCATGGAAGCGCCACGCCGCACATTCCAATATGCTAAAACACACACATACACACACACGCACGGCTGTGTTTACGATTTGTTCAGCGACTATGTGGCGGCGATGAAATATGCTAACGTCCAAAACACCCGCAGCAGGAAGGGGAGGGGAGTCGCTGCACAAGCACAGCACCGCCGTGGATTCTAATTGCTACCGCTGCATCACCCAGAGGAATGTCGACGCCGGGGAGTTTGACGTTGTCGGCGTGAAAAGTTCGGTCGCCGGCGAGGCCGCGTCTGCCGCTTCGGCGCGGCGCGCCTTTCGGGCTCTCGCTAACATCTAATTGAAAGTGTCAGGGAAGTGGCTGTGCGCCGCCGGAGGCCGGGGTTTGATTGAGAGCCGGGGTAAACGGGTGAGGGCGGGACGGACCTCCACCCCGGAGGTACAACCACCGCCGCGGAGAGAAACAACCCTCCAGCTGCTGCTCTTCCACCGTTCCAGACCCACGGAAGACTCAACGCGGTGTTCGGGGCGCGGCTGAATCCGCCTTCGTCGCCGCGGATGCCGCGGCGCCACGGTTTTTCCCGCCTTCTCCTGGCGGAGCCCCGGAGCCCCCGAGCCCAGACCTAATGAAGACAAATGCGAGGAATCAATTTGCGGCATCTTTCCCCTCCATCTGGCTGGGGTACCTTCTCCGCGCCTCAATTAGCGCAGCAGCTGGGGGGGGGGGCCTCCTCCGAAGCAGCCCGAATCTCTCACACACACACACACACACACACACACGGCATGCCAAACTCTGCACCAATAAAAGTTATCTAATCACCGAATCCAGCGGCGGCCATTTTGGATTCCGACATCCACGTTGCCAGTGTCTCTGAGGCAGAAATAACAGGAATAGTTATAACGGAGGTCTCTGCTGAGAGAAGGGTGGGCGTCAGAACCTGGAGGAAGGTGGATTCCGAGGAGACCGGGGTTCGAGTCCGGTGGATGAAATGTGAGTGGAACAAACCGCTGCGAGTTTTTGCTCGACCGTTTGAATCTGAGCGGACCTTTATCCCCGCCGCGGATAAACAAATATAAAGGTAGATAAGAAGCAGAGGCGTGTGTTCTCCAGGAGAGTGAAAGCAAAGGAAAGAGAAGAAACATCTCCTTCATCGGGTTCCTTGGGAACGGTTTCTTTCAATGGGTTGGTCTTCGGAGACGAAGTGTGGCTTGTTGGGCTGCCAGCTTCACGGAGCAGATGCAGAACGGGCCGCCTGAGAGCACGTCCACGTTCTGTTCGAGGATTGGGAGACACGAAGCCGCTTTCAGACAGAACAGCTCTAAGAAGTGTCCAGCTAGAGTTAAGCTCAGGGGAGGAGCCTCCTCAGGGGAACCTTCTAGTCCACAGGCAGGGAGAAGAAGAAAAGGACGACCAAAGAGACAGCATGCAGGCGGAAGCTGCCACAGCCTTCATGGAATAAGAACCGTGGACCATCAGATGGTTGGAGTGGTTTATCTTCTCCCAGCATGGCTCTGCCGGAGTGAAGGACCCCGTAAGCTAATTACTAACTCCACACTCATTCTTGCCAAAGTGTAGATGTTCCTCAGCCAGCCCTGGAAACCCCTCTGAGGAGGAGCAAGACAGAAGATCTCTTTGTCGCTCCGTTTCTCACTGCTTCTGTCCATTTTGTCCCAGGAAAACATCTGAACTGTGACCAGGTTTTAAAGATGGTGCTCCACGGCCTGCAAGAAGTATCTGGCAGTGGGCGTGGCTTATGGGTCCCACCAGTCACCCGACACCGGAGTTCCTATGGAACCGTAAAAGCAACAGGAGGAGCTATTAGGGTTCCAGGAAGTGAGGTCCACGGCCTCTGGTTCCTCTGCTCACCGAAAAACGGCCTCCTTCCTGAAGAGATCCTGGGAACTGCAAAAAGTTCCTGGGGTTGGAAAGCAGCTCCAGATGCCAGCGAGGTGTTCGCTCTCCGCGGTGAAGATAAGATGAAGACAACAGGTGCCTCCATGAAGCAACAAGCAGGAACGGGATGTTGTCTCCTGAGCCGGAAAAAAACAGCTCTGGTCTTCACTTGTCAGGCGATACCGAGTCCAAGCGAGCAGACACAAACATAAACAGAAATAAATGGACTCTAACTCCAGTCTGCTTTTTCTCCGGCTTGTCTCAACTCGAATCTCGCATCGCCGGCCGACCGCGGCCCACCAGATATGGACGAACCGCCCCGGCTCGAACCGTGGCGCCCATCATTCCCTCGATCTGATTAGAGTGACGCTAACTAATAAGGGCACGGCGGAGTCCTGCCAATATCTGGTCTGATCCGGAGACACCGGAGCGAAGAACTCGGGCGGAGCATTTTCGCAGAAGGCTGAGGCTGGCCGCCGAAAGGGGACTCGGGATGGCCGTTTGGCGGCGAAAGCGCTCAATTCAGCGAGAGAGAAAGCAGGAAACTGGAGTGCGCATGGCCGATCCAAAGCACTTCCGCTGAAGTCCCTCTGACAGGCGAGGGGAAAATGGCTGGTCCCTTCTTTTCCCCCCGAAGCCCGAATCGAACAGGAGCAGCGGCGTCTCCTCTCACGGCCGCGGCGAGAACGTGCTCCCGCCATCAACTATCCGGCACGATGGGCTCTTCTTCTTTATGGACAGCGTGGACCACCATCGCGCGGGCGCGTCCGACCATAAAAATGATTTCGGGCGGACTCCCGCAGCCGGGGCGGCTCGCCGCTCGGATTTAATGGCGCGGGGAAATATGCGCGGGGTTAGCCTATCAACGGAGATGGGGAGGGCATTAGGAGACGAGGAGAAGGCATATTATGCACACTTATGCAAAGTCGTTTGCGTCTTCACGCGGAACATCCGCTCCGCGACCGAGGCTCCAGTATATACGGCCTCCATCGTCCTGTGAGTCACCGGCACACAAGCCCTGCAGCGGCAGAGACGCGCAGGGTTTCCCCATCTGACAAAACAGACGACTGGGAAGACCTTCCCGGGACGCCGGCCGTGATCTTTCGCTCACCCGGAAAGTGTGGGCTGCGGCAACCGTGTTGTTTCTGACGCAAGCACAGAAGTAAAATCCAGGATCTTCCGCGTTGGCTCGTCACCACGGAAACACACTCGTTTTAAAAAAAAACTGCAATTTAGCCGAGCGGATGACGAAGTTCTCGGGTGCAGATGAGCGAGACCCCGGCCTTCTTCATTCTTCTACCAGGACGCCTCTTCCCCTGTTGTAAGATACTACCTCTTCATGTCCTACCATGATCTCTGCCCCCAGCCCACCACTCACACACTCAGTGGCTGCACTCTCTCTGAAGTCAGTCCACATCAATTAGCCGCCGCTACAAGCTGTGCCTTCACGCTGTCACCGCCGATCAGCCGCTATTTCAACGCGGATGGCCGAGCGTGGAGGCGGGGGGGCAGGAAGCCCTTCCCGGACTCCTTCTGTGATGACACGTATGAAGGGAGGAGGTGGAGGACGGAAGCGCTCCTATGTGTGTGTGAAAGAACAGAGTCTGTATTTACAGAGGGACATTGAAGTAACCGCAGGAAGTCTGCATCTCTGGCGCCCCTCACAGGCCATGAGATGCAACTGCACGCCGTTTCATACCTTTCCAGCCCCCTTCCCCCCCTCTTGTCCTTTCTGCCCCCTCCTTTGAAGAAGCATTTTGTAATTCTTCCCCCTCTCCGTCTCCTCCAGTGCGGTGAGCTTCCCCCTCTGCTCCCCGCGCTGCCGCTGCACTGCCGTGGAGCGGATGCTCAGGGATGCTGACCTCCCGCTGCGTGCGGCGTCGGCTCGCCTTTATCGCTGCGGATACTTCGTGCACTTGGTTTTTGTTTGTCACTCGGAGGAGGAAGGGGGGAAAGGGGGTGGGAGGCAGTTTTTGGGGGCGACGTCACCGCCGCTCAACACTGATGGTGAGATCAGAAGCTGTGAGGAGGATGTTCATTCATTCATGCTCTACACCCGATATCCTGCAGTCAGGGTGCAGGGGGGGGGGGGGGGGGGGCAACCCCTAGTTTTATGGGGGGG
>CAAKHD010001911.1:4853-17124 GCA_901007705.1 Fistularia tabacaria
CTGGCCCCCCCCCCCGCCGCCCACCGCTCGGGGGGAAACCCGGGGAGAGGGAAACGCGCCCCCCCCCCCCCCCCCCCCCCCCGCCTGTAGCTCCTGCAGTTCCAGGCATCGTTACTTCTCAAGTCCGTGGAGTGTAAACGCCCCCCCCCCTCCCCTGGACCAGCAGCTTCTCCTCGTAGATGTTTGCAGTTTCCTGTGAACGAGGCGGCGGCGGGCGTGACCTTGACTGACGTGTGCGTTTGCTGTTCTCGTCTCTGCGTCCCCTCACAGGACTTAACACGTACACTGGAAACTCAGCAGGAGTTGTAGGATCGGGAGAAGTCTACAAGGACCCGCGGGACAAGTGGACCAGGAGGTGAGACGCCAACCGCCGTGAGTGTGTGGGATCTGGCGACACCTAGTGGTGGAGCGTCAGATTACAGCCGGTGGGCTCCGGAGGGAGCGGGGAGGCGACCTTCTGGGGTCAGCGAGGAGAAGAACAAGGTTCAAAGTAGCAGTCCGTTCTATATGACGTTGATGTATATGATCATCTATTTTACACAGACGTTTCGTACATTTACGTTTTCGGAAATAAAAAAAAATATTTGCTGAACCTTTGAGATGAAAAATCGTCACCTTGTGATAAAATGAATTGTCTGTTTTAGTTCCTTCGCTTCTGCTACATCTGACGATTTCTGTTGCATCCAATTCTCTTAGCTTTCCAACTCAGTTATTGTAAAAATTATCCGAAAATGAGAAAGAAAATATCTTTAAAATGTTCAGTATATTTCTTTTAACAAGAAATGTATTGAAAAATACTCAATCCTTCATAATAAAACAAAACACTTTGATTTTCAGGGAACTTGAGTTAAAAATGCCTGACTTTTTCAAAGGTTCTCGGTTTGATTCTCCGGCTGCTCCTCCTGCCGAAGTGCCGTTGAGGAATGACACTGAAGCCCTGAATGAGGGGGATAAAACGGAGGCAGCTGATCAGCTGTGGCCCCTGAAGGGGGCCCTTGGTGGCCCTTGTGAGGGCTCCTGCAGCTTCTGTCGTCAGGTCGGGCGCATGCTGAGTGTGTGTGTGTGTGTGTGTTGCAGTCAGGAGCAGGAGAACTCGGTCCCCGGCGGAGCCCCGGAGAGTCTGACCTTCAAGGAGCGCCAGCGTCTCTTCTCTCAGGGGAAGGAGGTTTCCAACAAGGTCAAGGCTTCACGCAAACTCATGGAGCTGGAGAACGAGCTCAACACCAAGTAGTGAAGCCTGGACACACACACACACACACACACACACACTCACACACTACCCCCCCCCACACACACACACCCTAAACACACACACACTCACACCCTCTGCATCCATCCCTGTCGCCACGGCAACGCCAAGGTGCAGCTGGGACGGGGGAATGAGATAAGTTGGAGGGGAAAACGGCGCTCGCTTCCCCTTTTTTTCCCCCCTTTGACCGTTTGTGTTGCCCCCCCCCCTTATTTTTATAAACCTTTAAATAACTGGACCCTCGACGTAAATCTATCGTTGCAGTAGGAGACACTTATGGCTCACAAACCTTCCCCTCATTCTGCTCTGTCGGCGGTATGTGATGGTAAAGCACTGTACACAATGGAAGTTCTGGTGAATCACACCACTAAAGAAACGGGGTCTATTTTTGTTTGGGAACTGTTTCTCTCGCGGGGGGGGGGCAGAGATTTGTGCTCATTTTAATATTTTTTTTTAATGGCTTCTGAAATATGAACAATTTTATGGTGTTGTTTTAAGCTTTTTTTCCCTCACACTTTCACATTCATTTCGAGCAGGATGTTTGAGCTCCAAGACCAACTATCTTATGGATATTCTCTTTTAAATTTAAATTCTCAGAGAGTGGAAACACTGTTCTTTCATTCCGTAGCGAGACAAAGCATGGGATTTTACTTTCCTCTCCTTCTTTTGTGATTGTTTTTTAATTTTGAATCAAGCTTTGGCGGACTCTCCCGCGGAGGGTCTGCGGTCCAGAGTCTTTAAAAGTGCACAACATTACTGTAAATATTTGGGTCCACGACTGTCTCACTTTTACTACTGTAAAGAAAACCTGCCAGGCGACCGAGAAGATAAACCCTGCAAAACTAATGTGATGTAACAACTTTTATTTTGGTAACAAAAGTCCGACAGGAAGTTCTGCCAAAACTGTGGACTTTTTAAATGTTTCCTGCCCCACACTTGAGGTAACTTCGTTTTTTTTTTTATTTTACTTTTTTTTTTTTTTTTGCTTTTTCTTGTTGTTTTTTTTAATCCAACCTTTGCGGAGTTGTGTGATTAATTTGACTGACTGTATCTTCAACTTTAATCCAGATTAAAGAAACGAAAAGAAAAAAAAAGACCGGAACAGGAACTTTCACTCACAATGTGACTGTTTGGTTTCACAATAAAGACTTCGATCCTTTGAATCCTTTGTTTGCTTAACAGATATTTATTTCAAAGAGACCTTCTTGCACAAATATAACAATAAAAAGAAAACCACTTATAATGCTGAGTTTGAATTGGAAACCGTTTTTGTTTGTCTGTTTGTTTTGGAGAGGGAGCTCTGGTACTGTGGTAATGACCGTTGGCGTCGGTGGGGTTTCTGACCTCTACCGGGGGTCAGCGACGGAAGGGCAGCCCTTCGGTCCGAATGAAAAACAAGACGTTTGGAGCGTTTGTGAATTGAGTGAATCCACGTTTGATTCGTCCTTCCAGGAAAACACTTTGTACATGTTTCCTCTCCTCACGCCAGCGTCCCGCCACCACAGTGACCCCTTTTTACCCTTCAGACTCAACACGGTCATGTTTAGCCTTTATGTAAGTCATTAATAAACACAGCTTTTTCCAAAGTGGAGACTGGAATTGTCGTTCTTGATTTGTCAAAAAAAGGAACTGAGGTGACACTCAAACTACTCATCATAAGAATAGCAACGAAAAGCAGATTGAAAATTAAATACATATTTAGTATTGTAAAGGAAATCTCAATGGGCTTGAATTGAAAATAGCTTAATCATGACGGCAGTAAGAATACTACAAAAATGGTGGAAAAATCCAGCGACTTGAGTCTAAAACTGACACAAACTGTTTTAGGAACTTCAATTTCTCCAACCTCCTGATATTTCACTGAGATCTTGGAAATCCTGCCATTACTGTTTATAGTAATTATAGATTTATCAGTCATTTCCGCGACCGTCTGGGAGAAAAAGTCGATCACTTCCACGTCATAATTACATTAAAAATCAATATATTTTTATATGTCTAGTATATCGTAGTATGCGTACATATAATGGTTGTAAACAAAGCCGAATATCTTACGAAGAGAATCGTGACGTAAATAATGAACATCTCTGTGTTTAGCTTAACAAGCTAACTTAGCATGACAACCGCTGCGCGCACACACACACAAACAGTAGCGGTACATTGACATGAATATACTCCAGTTTGTTCAGTATTGAGCTAATCTGTCAGGATGGCCGAGCGGTCTAAGGCGCTGCGTTCAGGTCGCAGTCTCCCCTGGAGGCGTGGGTTCGAATCCCACTTCTGACAGTAGTCTTTTCCCGCAGAAGACTCCACGAGCAGAGGGTTCTGGAAGCAGCACACAAAGTCGTTCCGTGAACAGACGATGAAACATTCTTACACTGCATTCTGAGTCTCGTACAAATATACAAGTATGGATGAAAACTATGGCAAATTGACAATGACGTTCACTTTGACTAGGAGTTAATGCCTCCTGGTCCCTCTGCTGTATGAAACAACAGGACAAGGAGACTGTTGAGAGTGAATACGTGTTGAAATTCGGCAAAGTTCACATTGTGAGATGAAATCTGTATAATATCAGGTGTAATAGCACACATATGTGGAGACCACTCAGATCGCAGTCTCCCCTGGAGGCGTGGGGTTTGAATCCCAACTTAATGAATTGAAGTGTTGAATGAATTTTAAGATCTGAGAAAAAAATGTTAAAAATTGTTTTGGTCTGAGGTAACTTCTACAACTCTTAAATGAAATAAATAATGTTGAAAGTGGTTGTCAGAAGTGGGATTCGAACCCACGCCTCCAGGGGAGACTGCGACCTGAACGCAGCGCCTTAGACCGCTCGGCCATCCTGACCCACTGTCATCCATGACCTTGAGGCACTTGGAGGTCATTTCACATGTGATCGCATGATCTTAGAATGATGGTTGTATGGACAATGAGCTTATGGCTCCATGAGAATAAAAACAACCCCCAGGTTGTGGTCACTGTGTCATGACATCTGGTGACTTAGTTTCATCTCATACCCGTCAGGCTGATGTTGGTGTCTGCTGGTACTGAAAATATAGCTGTCAGAAGTGGGATTCGAACCCACGCCTCCAGGGGAGACTGCGACCTGAACGCAGCGCCTTAGACCGCTCGGCCATCCTGACTCCATGTGTGACTCCTCCGGTTGACTGAAAACATACTCCCATTATATGAGTTGCCATTGTACATCTTCATGATCTTCATGATCATGATCTTGAACCGATGAAAAAACTGCATCTCCGTTTAATTGCAGTGTTTTATTGACACACCCAGCAAAGTAATGACAAAAATAATAGGAGACTTCAAAAAAAGTAAAAAGTATCTCCCTGAGAATAAACAAGAAGGCAACTAAAATACCAACCAATGATCAGCAAAAACCTTCCTTCACTAGGGTCTCATCAACCTAATTAGTCTCCCTTTATTGAAATGACTGGAATATAGGATTGCGGTACCTCCGTTTACAAATCTCATAAGCTCTTAAATGCAGTTGTTAAACTAAAAACTTTGTACACCAAAACATTTTGTTTGATAAGAAACAATGAAAAAAAAGACGTCTTTCACTCCAGTTCCAAAGTCCTTCTGTGTTCTGGAAAGCCTGCAAGAGTCTCTATGCTGATGACGTCATTCTCCTTCTTGCCGCCGTTCTTCGGGAACGACCGGGCTGACGTTCCCGCCATGTCGTGCGCCAGAGAAACACTGACGTGCAAATGCGAATCAACGCTACAGGTTAGCAGCATGTTAGCCGTTTGCTTGTCAACCACAATTTGTTTATGTACTGAAGCATTTTTGCTCAGTCATTTTGGCAAATGGATCTGTTGGTCAAGCAGTCAGTTTGTAAACGAGGTACCGCGGCCTCATTGATAACGATGGTGATCATGTTGTTCAACTCTTCTTCCATCAATTGGATCCAGAGGAGACTCTGAGCAGAACCACTTCTTCATCACTGCCCTCAACGCAGAGACCCAAAGAAAGTTCTTCTTCCTGCCCGTCGTCTTCCTCACTGACAAGGACTTCAAGGAGGTTCCTCAAAGGTGCTCCACAACCGGAACCGCAACATGCCAGACAACAAGATTTCGGGTTAACTTAAAACCAACAAGACATTTCCAGCACAAGACGGACAACACACGTTTCAAAGTTCTTTCAATGTTCAATCAAAAATAGTCTTAAACTGTGTTTACAGAAAGAGGAAGAGCAAACGAAGACCCCTGCAGAAACCCAAATTAGCTTCACTGTTTAATAGAATTATTCTAAATAATCTCAAATTGTTTTCAATACATTAAACTTAAAAACATATAAATATATGTACTTTTTTAATTCAATCAGAGTATTAAAGATGAGTACATACCCATGGGGACTCGCCTCAGTCCAAGTATTACAGCTGGTCCAGCGGTCACCGGCCCTGTGACGACAAGGTTGCTGTCTGACACGATGCCCACCTTCCAGTTTGACGCCAACTCTCGGAAGAACATCTGAAGGTTATTCTGGTATAAACACTGCTGAAGCGCCACAGTAGCCTCATCTGTCCCCTGCCCATCCGGCCCGGCTGGCTCCACCCCTCTCAGGACAGAGGGATCCGTCGCTTTTGGAAGTTTTACCAAATCTACTTGGACCGTCTTCAACCCGAGGCTGTCTCGGTACAGCAGAAATCCCCAATGGTCGCAATCTTCAAGGTACAGAACCAGCATGGTCTCTGCTTGTGGGCGCTCGGCCCTCCTGCACCACCTGTTCTTTACGTCTGATTTCTGCGTGCAGCAGATTCCAGGGTGGGCTTGTGGAAGAGGTGACAACTCCTCAGGGAGGTTGTCCAACATGACGGACATGTTGCTAGTTATGGGAAGGAGTTCTGCTAGGAGGGTAGAAAACTCAAAAGGAGCTGCCATGACAGCAGTGAAGCCATTATACAATTTGTCAAAAGATACGGGGGCAAACTCAAAGTGCCGAGGAGGGGTCAGGGCCCGGGTACGTTTTACTAACTCACTTGGGGTTTGTGCTGGAGGTGAGTTTGGCCTCTTGTCTTTCTGCTGTGAGGTCAGGACATGGTTGATCAGCAAAAGTGTGTTATGAACTGCATGCCATGCAAACACATTCTTGACTTTTTTGTCCACCAATGTCTTGAGAGTTTCACTGCAATGCTTGGTTTCCACGAGCGTGAAGCAGTTCATCTTACACAACAGAGTAAGGTTCGCGATTGCACGGACTAATCTCCGTATGCAGCCAATCGTAACTTCTCGAGTTATTCCTTCATCCACCAACAGTACATGGCATCTATTCTGGTCCACTTGTTGGACAACCGCTCTCTTCCACTGAGCGTCCTCTGGCACCTGAACGAAGCACATGAAGCCCCGTCTGACAGCTTGCTTTACCATTTGATTCATCACAGATTTAGCTTTATCTCTGGCGGACATTCTGCTTCTTGATTTCCCCTTCAGGTTTGCTAACAGCAGTGGACTCACTTTGTCCTCTTCATTGACGTTAACTCTGGATCCTTTTGTGTCCTCTTCCACCTTGAGGGTCGTCTGCTCAAAGGATCTCACCTGCTCAGTTGTTTCAGATAAAGTAACAGACGCCTCCACTTCTTCTTTAGCAGTTTCACTGCTAGTTTCAGTTGCTGCCAGATCGATTGTTCCACCATGACTCAACACCTTGACATCCCAATGGGTCCCCAACTGGCAAACAAAGTAAACACTAACTGCTTTGTCCATCACAGTGTCAGCAAAAGAAGCATCACCATCGTTCTCTTTTGTGTCCATGGCACAGCACGGAATGCTGAATCTTGGCTGAGAGAGAAACTGCTTTGGTAGGTAGTAGATCTTCTCCTTCTCAATGACAACAGAGTTCCCGTAGTCCAGGAACTCAATCTTGAAATGGCTCTTTCTTGGCACATCTTGGTGTTTGACAACTGCTCGATACAGACCTCCGTCCTCTTCGTACTCGGCTAAAACAAGGTCATTGATTCTCAGAGAGGGGATGTTCCTCAAGGCCTTCTGGGAGTCGCCTGAGTTGAGATCTTCGTGCAATTTCAAGATAGCAGGTTCATCCTCCTCCAGCTGAAGGAAAAAGTTATTAATGGAGTCGAAATGTGACACAAAACACGTCCGCCTGCATCCCGCATACACTTGAACTTTCGGCAAACATGAGAGCTGAGGGACATCTATGTCTGAGGTGGGTGGAGGTCTTCCTGTCCTAATGTCCCGGTTCCATCTTTGGACTTGTTCCTGAGGGACTTTCAGAGTTGCTACCCTGCCTGCCTGCCTTTCAATGTGCCCTCTCTTTATGTGGGCTCCAGTCATCTCACGAGTTGGTCTGCGTTCTTTAGATGAGGAATAATCTGAGATCTTTTGCACATTTAGAGTCTGCGGTTTGACTGAAGTCTGGATCTGTCTTTCATTAGCATTCAGTGTCTTTTTACTTTTGTTCCCAGGTGGCTTTGAAAGACTGAGAACCAGCTCCCTCACTCTCTGGTTGATGTTTAAGTCTCCATCGAACAGCTCAACGTCAAATGAACCATCTTCATTCTTTCCAACTATGACGGCTCTCAACTGCTTATTGAGAACGGCTCCTTCAAGCCACTCCTTGGCATCAGGAAGAAGCTGCTCCTTGGACACCGAGGCAAGGTTGAACCTCAGAGCTTGCACTGGCGTGTACAGCAAATGGTGAGAGTCGTTTGGGATGAACATGATGTTGGTTTTGTCCGTTATATTTGTGTTTCCATAATCCACAAAGAACACTGTGAGATGGAGAGGCGATTGGGCCGGAGCCACCGCACCCCGATACCATTTTCCATCCAAGTATTTTGCTAAACACAGCTTTCTGACAACAGATCTCATATTGGTTTGCTCAATTTTCCTGCTTTCCTCAGATATCGTGGTTTCAAGGGCCTCGATTAGTTCAGCATTTTTCTCAAGTTGACAGTAAATCTCCCACTGGCTGTCGAGGTGAGTGACATAGACTTGTGCTTCATTCCTGGGGTTTAAGTCAAATGAAGAGTAAACAAATGACTCAGGAATAGCAGCTATTAGCTTTGCTGAGAGAGTAGTTTGTCCAAACAGACCCCTTTCCACCCACGCATTGGTGATGATCTGCTTCGTTTGAGCATTGTAGAGGTCCACCACACTGTGCAGCTCTTTCTCCACTTTCAACTGCACAAATATTTTGGATGTCCAGTGGCCGGAGCTATCTCTGAAGAACCTTTCCAGATAGTTGGATGCCTCTTGGTTCCAAATCCCAGAGCTCTTAGCTTCAGCAGGTTCTTTCAGGTTGTAAAGGGTGCATCTAAAGGCTTGTCGTTCCAGAGCAACATATTCCGGCATTATTGTCTGAAGGTGAGTTTGCTTGATTTGAAATGTGAATCCATAGTCAACAAATAACACCCTGGCATGGTCCTTCTGTGTTTCTGTGATGAGGGCCCTGTACCAACGACCATCCTGAGGGGACCTGGCGACACACCGTTTCTCACCACACCGGACGGGAACTGTTTGAGTCGTATAAAACTGCTGGATTTTAGCCATCAGTTCCTCCAACTCTGGAACCATGTCAAGTCGTTGGCACCAGAAATGTAATGGAGAATTAATGTGACAGCAACGCACTGCTAACTCACAACCGGGGTTGGTGCTTTCAGCTCTGAAGCTCATGGCACTGCTAGACTTTTCACATTTGAGTTTTACAGTGTCCTCTTCTTGCTCCCCATCTTCCCTTTTTGTTTCCCCGTCTATGTGTGGTGTAACAAGTTTTCTGTGGCAAGCGGTCTTTCCGACCAAATGTTTTTTATTTTGCACTACAGGCAGCATCTTCACGCTGTTCCAGAGATCAGCTTGTTTCGAGGAGACAAGAACCTCACCGATACTCTGACTATTGTTCTCCCCCATCTCACGCAGATCAACGACGACTTTGTGTTTTCTCCTCTGAACAACGTGGACTAACAAGGCCTTGTTGTACACAGTTTTTCTGAAAAATTCAGAGTTCAGGTGGGTCCAAACATAGCTCAAAGGTACAACATTAACAAGAGTACAACAAAAGGCGAACGCGGCTTTGTGGGCAAAAATTTCAGGTATCTTCTTAATCGACAGATACGGAACCCTCTCAGTGTTCCCAAAGTCGATAAAAAGAACTCGAGCTCTGCACCGCAGAGTTTCAATGATAACGGCCCGGTAGAAATGCATGTCTTGCTCATACAGCGCACAGCATAATGTGCCAAGTTCAGGTCTATGTAGTACTTCCTCATCCAACTTCACCTCGCTGAAGTGATTATTCATTTTTTCCATCATTAATTCAAACTCACTGTTTCGTTTCTGTGTTCTAATCCAGAAGTTGTTAGGATTTGCGGCATGTTCGACATAGCCTTCGAACACAGAGCCTTGCTGCACTTCCTCTGCTTCCATGGTTTTAACAAGCTTTTGACTGATGATTGACTCATAGTACAGGGGGTCAGCAGGAAGTGGGAAGTCCTTTATCTCACACACTGACTCAACGTTCTTCTTGGGAAGCTCTTGGAGGAGTTCTGGTTCCTTTATGTGATTGTCTTGAGCCCTGATAATTGTAACAGAGTACAAATGCTGCGCTTTGTCAAAAGTATCTATCTCAAGAAGTAACACTCCTCCGAGCAGGGCTGTCTTGAGGAGATTCAGTTGCTGAGGTTTGGCTGCTTCGTCATGAGAACATGAGGAGAGCGAGCAGGGGAACGCCATTATGGGAACTGAATGTAAATCGGATGGCAACCTCTGGATGTTCTCAATTTTGACAGATGCCAAGTATCCATAGTCAACGAATAGCACCTGCACCTGTGAGCTCTCTGGGAGCAGTTGTACAAAGCCTCGGTACCATTTCCCGTCTTTGCTTTTAACAGCACAGAGGGGACCCATGTTTTCCTGCGTCTTGTGCTCGCAAACAGCAGCCAGCTTCTCTGACATTTCCCAAAGATCTGTTTCCATACTTGTCAACTGGCAGTAAAACAGGCCAGCGTTGACTGCAGAAGATACTCGCACTTCAAGGCGTTTCCCACAACTCAACCTGAGCCCAGAAAACGACATGATTTCCTCATATCCTGGCAATCTGGACGGTTTGCCGCAATATTCTTGTCTTTGTGACTTCTCAATTAGCAAGTCGGGATCATCATTTATGTTGTGTTTGAGTGGGATCTCTATCAGCATCTCAACCAAGAGGAGAAACGTGTCGGTATCCACATGCCTCGCATACCCTTGGAGGACAAGGTCAAAATTTATTTCAGGAGCCTCCAGCAAGAGCACTCCGTAGGGCAGTCGGGCCTTGATGTAACCGGTCATTTTTTTTCCAATCAGGCTGGAGAGGTACTTCTCCACTACGGAATAGATGGAGTCATTAATAAGCAGAACATTGGCGAGAAAACCACAAACTATCTTTGGAGGCAGGATAAATAAATCCTTTGAGCAGGATGACAAGTGGTCAATATCAACAGTCAAGATATTCCCGTTATCTATCAGGAAAACATCAAATAAACCCTCTGTGTGGTTCTGGACTCTTCCTCGGTACCAGTGAGCTGAACGCAGATCTTCCACGAGGCAGTCCTCCCCAAGGTCACCTGCAGTTTTGGTCTTTTGTATGTTCTGTATTTCCCCTTGCAAGATGGTGTAGTCAAGCTCACATACAGTAAGATGTTGTCCATGGAAATATATCAGGGTTGCTTCAGGATTCCAGTCCAGGTGAGTTAACATCAGGTCCACGGTCCCAAGTGCGCGTGGAATACATGGACCCAGGTCCTGAGACCTGGAGATGATTTTTAAACATTTTTTTTCTTTCTCAGTAAGCAGAACTTCACTTTCAGGAATAGCATGATTATCACCCTCAAACAGCAGTTCAATTATGTGAAAATGATTTTGGAAATAAAATCGTTTCATTGTTTTGTCATTTCAAAGTGTGCCGTGGAGAATGCAATGGAGAACCTTTGTCATGCACTCTCGATAAAATAAGACCTCATCAGAGACAAGTGAAACCAAAGGTCTCTCATCTTTAGAATGGAGATATGTTAAGTCTATATTTTTTAAAGAAAGCTACACTGATGACACACCTCTTTCCCTTTGGGCTTTTCCCTTCAGGTGTCGCCACAGCCAATCAACCTTCTCCATCTAACCCTGTTCTCTGTATCCTCATCTCTCACGCCAACTACCTTCATATCTTCTCTCACTACGTCCATAAACCTTCTCTTTTGTCTTCCTCTAGACCTCCTGCCTGGCATCTCCCATTCCAGCATCCTTCTACCAATATAGTCCCTATCCCTCCTCTGTACATGACCCAACCATCTCAGTCTGGCTTCTCTGACCTTCTCTCCGGAACATCTAACATGTGCTGTCCCCCTGATGGACTACTTTCTGATCCTATCGGTCCTCGCCACTCCCAAAGAGAACCTCAACTTCTTCATCTCTGCTACCTCCAGCTCTGCCTCCTGTCTTGTGTTCAGTGTCACTGTCTCCAAACCATACAGCATCGCTGGTCTCACCACTTTTTGTCCACCTTTCCTTTCATTCTGGCTAATGTTCTTCTATCACAAAGAACCCCTGAAACTTTTCTCCACCCATTCCAACCTGCTTGAACCTGTTTCTTAACCTCTTCTCCACACCCTCCGTTGCTCTGGACTGTTGACCTTAAGTGCCTGAAATCCTCCAACTTCTTGATCTCCACTCCCTGTAGCCTCACCGTTCCACCCGGGTTCCTCTCATTCACACATATATATTCATATATATATATATATATATTCTCATTCACACATATATATATTCACACATATATTCTGTCTTGCTGCCACTAACCTTCATTCCTCTCCTTTCCAGAACAAACCTCCACCTCTCAAAGATTTTCCTCAAACTGTTCCCTGCTCTCACTACAGATCACAATGTCATCTGCAAACATCATGGTCCATGGAGATTCCTGTCTAACCTCATCTGTCAGCCTGTCCATCACCACTGCAAATAAGAAGGGGCTCAGAGCTGATCCCTGATGAAGTCCCACCTCCATCTTGAACTTCTCTGTTACACC
>CAAKHD010001913.1:21728-53161 GCA_901007705.1 Fistularia tabacaria
TTAGTGAGTCCCAAATTAAAAGAGACAACTGCCGCCGCACGCCCGCCGCCTCCGCCGCCGCCCCGCCGCCGCTTCCGACCCACCCACTAACCCCCCCTGCGCGGGGGCCGCCCTTTTTTTCTTATTTTTTTTTTTTTTAATTTTTTTTTTCTTTTTTTTAATTTTTTTTTTTTTTTTTAAATTTTTTTTTTTATTTTTTTTGCTTTTTTTTTTTTTTTTTTTTGCAAACTAGATTCTTTGAAATTCATGACCTGAACGTACTAACAGGCCGTAGATCAACACTGTTGTGCAACAGATTAGCTAATTTTGTTGTTTAAATTTTGGGTTTAGGAAGCGTTACTGGCTAGCGTCATGCTAATGCTCATTATATCCAGTTCTGTTAAATGAATGTCATAACCATACTTGCAGTCCGTAGTTCAACAATTTTGTGCAACAAATGAGCTAATTTTGTTGTTTTAAGTTTTGGGCTTGAGAAACACCACTGGCTAGCATCATGCTAACGCTCAATGTTTCAGTTCTTCACATGCCTGCACCACCTCATGTGGCATCTTGTGATGCAATGTGGGCAAGTCATTGTCTGCTTTTTCTATGATAGAGGCAAACCTGAGACTGTGTGCGTTTGTTCGTGTCTCCGAGCAGAAAGTGGAGACCCCTCTGCACATGGCGTCTCGGGCAGGACACTACGAGGTAGCAGAGTTTTTACTGCAGAACGCAGCGCCCGTGGACGCCAAGGCCAAGGTGGACTAACAAAAGCATTACACATCCCCTCTAAATGTACTTTCAAGTGTTGAATCAAATGTCGCTTTAGCAGCTGACCCGCACATTTTTGCGGTTACGAACCGAGCACAGCCATCTTCACATTCGGTGGAATCTCTGCTCTCCCAGGACGACCAAACCCCTCTGCATTGTGCCGCTCGAATGGGCCACAAGGAGCTGGTGAAGCTGCTGCTGGAGCACAAAGCCAAACCCAACTCCACCACCACGGCGGGACACACGCCTCTACACATCGCTGCCCGCGAGGGTCACGTCCAGACCGTACGCATCCTGTTGGACATGGAAGCGCAACAGACCAAGATGACCAAGGTACGAAGTCCCCATCTAATCCGTTCTGTGTCGCCGAAGGAATGTTTTATCCCCTTTTTATCTCCTGTCAGATCCAAAGTTATATTAAGTCTCTTGTCCCGTCGCTGCCTCTGTAGAAAGGATTCACCCCGCTTCACGTGGCCTCAAAGTACGGCAAACTGGATGTCGCTGAGCTCTTGTTGGAGAGAGGAGCTAATCCTAATGCTGCTGGCAAAGTAAGAAAAACATCAACGGCTTGACAACCACGAAAGGAAGAGTAAACAGTTACTGACAGATTTCTGGCTGGTATCTGTTTCCGCAGAATGGTCTGACTCCGCTCCACGTTGCTGTTCATCACAACAATCTGGATGTTGTCAACCTGCTCGTCAGCAAGGGGGGGTCTCCGCACAGTGCAGCCAGGGTAAATGAGAAACAGAGAAACATGCACACTTTCAGGCAAACCTGTTTTTTTTTTTTTTAATATGGGGGCTCTTTTCTATCCATCCTGTAGAATGGCTACACTGCACTTCACATTGCATCCAAGCAGAATCAGGTGGAGGTGGCCAACAGCCTGTTGCAGTACGGAGCTTCAGCCAATGCTGAATCACTGCAGGGAGTCACGCCTCTTCACCTGGCCTCGCAGGAGGGAAGGCCCGACATGGTCTCTTTGCTCATCTCCAAACAGGCCAATGTCAACTTGGGTAATAAGGTGAGAAAAATACAGATGATTTTGTTAAAGCGCTACATTTCCTTATTTCATATTTACTGATGATGTGCAATATGAAGCTTTTCCTTTTGCTCCCCCTCAGAGTGGACTGACTCCACTCCATCTGGTAGCACAAGAAGGGCATATTGGTATCGCTGATATCTTGGTGAAGCAAGGAGCCTCTGTGTATGCTGCCACCCGTGTAAGGCCTATTTCTATTTATCTATTTTTAATGTAATTGAATACAATTTTATTTCATTTTATTTTTACTATTGTATTATATCAAGGTATATGGGTTTAGAGTACTTCTTGAAACGTGTGGCTGATTTATCCTAAGTTTATCTTGAAGTTACTTGTAAAATAATCAGTGTTGTTGTCTAATAGCAGGGTTAGGTCACCTTATGCATGTAAGTATCACATATATGCATATATATATATATATATATATATATATCTAGAGAGAGAGAGAGAGAGAGAGAGAGAGAGAGAGAGAGAGAGAGAGAGAGAGAGCGAGCGAGAGAGAGAGAGAGAGAGAGAGAGAGAGACCCATACACACCAAATAGCATCACAATTGATAAAATGCAGCCAGACTGAAATGTATTGTCAATGTCATATAACAGTGTTAGTTGATTTTATAAACCAATCGAACCATTCACACCAACTTTTTTCAAGCTTCAGAAAACCACAAATATTTCACATTTAAGTCGTTCGGCTCTGTTTTTTTTGCCTTTCAATTTTTTTTTAGATGGGATACACCCCGCTCCATGTAGCATGTCACTATGGCAACATCAAGATGGTGAAATTCCTCCTGCAACAGCAGGCCAATGTCAACAGCAAAACACGGGTGAGTGCCTCCCTCTGGTTCTGAGATAAACTGCAGTGGTATTGGAGCCATTCAATTACACGGGGTAAATACAGTGTCATTACACTTCACTGACACAAGCATCATATCAGATCCCTCATGCTAAAGTTTGCCTCCTCACATGGCCTTTTAAAAGTGTGGATATTTATCCACAATTTATTGCGATTTTAAAAGACAGCCTTGAGTCGCTTGCTTTGTGCAGAAATTCTTGCAAATTATGGAGTGTGTGAGTTTGGTGAAGGAATTTAGCCTTTTAATTTTACTTGGAAAAATATTTATTTTTGAAGTTGCAATGTTGTGTTTAACTTACAATTATATAGTTACGGTATAACAGTAACTAACTTCTTGTGATAATTCCCCTTCTATAGGTTCATATTCAAACCAGGGTTTCTGAGAATTCAAACTTTATGTGTCATTGATGAACTGTACATACCATTTGAGAAACAATAGTTAGAGTCTATGTGTTTAATGTGGGTAGTAAAGAACTAATGTCAGTCTTCCTCTCCTAGCTCGGTTACACTCCTCTTCACCAGGCCGCCCAGCAGGGACACACCGACATCGTAACCCTGTTGCTTAAGCACGGAGCTCAGCCCAACGAGACCACCACGGTGAGCAGGACTTCCCCCTCTCCTCCCGAAAAGCTTCCCACCGCGGTCCGGTGACCTGATAAGTCCGCTCGCCTCTCACTTTCAGAACGGCACATCGGCGCTCGCCATCGCTAAGCGGCTTGGCTACATCTCTGTGATTGACGTCCTGAAGCTGGTCACGGAGGAGACGGTTTCCATGGTAAAGAAACTCCACTGTTCCCTCAGTGTGTAGCACCGGCATAAATTAGACCTTTTGAACAAATACAATGACAACTTGCGTATCGGTATCTAATTGCTTCTTTTGCTCCCCACAGACGACCACAGAGAAACACCGCATGAGTTTTCCAGAAACAGTGGATGAAATACTGGATGTATCTGAGGATGAAGGTAAGAGGCTAGAATACAATTGCTCCTACCCCGCTAAAAGAATAAAATCGCAGTGTAGATTATTAACATGTCTTATTCAATGTTGTCTCAGGTCACGTGATTATTTTTTTCTTTTTTTGTTTTACCTTTGCCCTGTTTTAGGAATTGCACAGCTAACATTAGGTATGAATGTCTTTTTATCTCTTCGTGCGGCATTCATGGGTCACTGTAGTGAAGTGTGTGGCTCCATTCCAAGCTCTCCCCCCTCTCCTCTCCATTTCTATCTCCCAGTTGTTTTTTTTCTTCCCCCCTTCTGTGGTGGCGCTCGCTGTGACGGTGGCTCTGGTTTCTCATTGGCATGCAAACATAGCACCCGTGTCTGTAACCTTTAACACTCACACTCCTGTTCACCGACACTTCAAGTGCCCCCACTCGCCCACATCTACTGTTACTCATATTTAATGGTTACAGTTTAAAAGAATTTAAAAAACAACAACGTACTTAGTGAGCTGAACCTGTGCAATGTGGAATTGTTTTTGCGTTATTTAAGTTAATATTTTAGTTTGTGTGTCTTTTGCTTCCACGTAAGTCCTCCTACGTTTTGAAGTACTATATGTTGCATAGCCAAGAGTTTGTTGGCTCTGGAAATGCAATATTACTTTTTTGTGTATACATATGTATATGTATATTTATATATTGATTGTCTGTAGCGCTTAAACTGCACTCGGGGTCGCAGGGGTGCTGTAGCCTATCCCAGCTGTCGTCTGGTGATAGGCGGGATTCACCCTGGTTGAAGACAGAGGTTAATAAGAGTGAGTGAGGAGGATGCAGGGAATAGGGTTAGATGGAAGAAGACGATTTGCTGCTGCGACCTCTGGAGGGAGCAGCCGAAAAGAAAATGAGCATAAACACACTTTTTTTTTTCTTTTTCTTTTTCTCCACAGTCATTTTTTCATGATGCTCTCCTTGCGCAGAATAATATACTTGTAGTTCTGCTGACTGAAGATCCTAAGTTATGCTAAGAAGATTCTCAGAGCTCCTAATCTCAGTGGTTTTTTTTTTACCTGGTTAAATAAAGCTTAATCATAAAAAAAAATATGTTTAGGTGTGAATGTGAGGAGTGATAGTCAGCCCAGTGAGCAACCGTCCACCTCTCTGGGTTGTATCCTGCCTCCCATTCGCTGTCAGCTGGAATTGGATACGGATGGATGGATGGATGGATGGATGGATGGATGGATGGATGGATGGATGGATGGATGGATATTTCCATCCATCCACGGATATCCATGGATATTTACGAGCTTTTCCTCTCACATCCCCTTGTCACCATTACAACAGCGAAAAAGACTTTGTAAACGTTGTATTCAGATTCATGAGACGGACTGTCCAGCTTTGCGTGCAAGCAGATGTGTAAAGTTCTCTGGAACCTGTAAGCAGGCGTCTGTTTGCCGTGGGGCTCGGCCTTTAAGAAGCTGTCAGGAAAGTTGTTTACGGCTAACGTGGCCTGAAAATCTGTTGTTGCCCTTGGATTTCCGAACGGCGGAGCGTAAAGGACTACTTACAAAGTGTTAGACCGTATGTCTTGATATTTTAAGACTTTTGATTTATTCCTTTTGCTCAGAGCCTCGAATCCGTCTAAGTTGGTAATTGTTACACGAGTGACTTACAGAATGTGCCTGCATGCAGGTAACTGGTGTCAAACGCTGCAGTCTGATCTCATGGTGCGTCAGCAATTCCTGTTTTTAGTCGTCTCGTCTGTTTTTTAGTGTTTTTCTTTTTATGATGCATTTCAAAATGGAAGTTTTACGCTTTTTCTACAACCTCCAGTTCAGGAGCTGTTCATTCCCTTCCTGTGGGGAGAGACAGAGGCTAAAAGTGTCCATTATGTTATTGTCTGTAGTGGATTTTTTACCCAGCATTAAATGATGATTGACAATCTTAGTATTTTATCTACTTTTTAAATTGTATTTCAGCCACTGCAACACCCTCACTGCCTCATTTGAGCCATCACCACAGTCCTGGGTTTTCTTGTTGTCCGAACCTTCTAACCTCTGATTAACATCGCCTTCTTTCCTTTCTCTCCCCCCCCCTCCCCTTTTTGCCGTTTCATCAACCTGACCACCATCTGTTCGCTCTCTTTGGCATGTTGTTCTCTGAAGGAGAGGAGCTCCTGGGGACAGAAGGGGCCAGGTACATGAAGATGGATGACATGAAAGACCATGATGACGATTTCCTCTCACCCAAGAAATCACTGGAGTACGAGAGAGGGCTGGGCACAGCGTAAGGGGGCGGGGCTTGGAAGCAGGGGAGATAGACACAGTGGTAGAGTGATGGCTGGAGAGAGACGGGTGTGCATTCAGGCACCCGCCAAACACTGGGGGATGGGGTTTGCAGGGGGGGTGGTGGGTGGCGGTGAAAAGACGCTTCTTCATCTCACCCGAAGTTTGTCTTTTTTGTTGTGATACAACAGAAACTACTCACCGGCCATTCCCAGGATCCCCCGCGTTTCCCCGGAGACCGTCATCCTGAAAGAACATGAAATCGATCAGGTACCGCGTCTCACGCACTGGGGTTCAGGTTAGATCTAACAGGTTTTTTGTGCTGCTGAGCAAAAATCAACAAATATAATATTTTCAGAATAAATTTAGTCATTCAGTCATTTGTCTGTTCAAGCAGCAGCATGGTCTGTGATTTTTTTTTAAATTATTAACTTAATAAAAGGGATAATATAACAAGAATATATTTCAAAGTTACAGTTTTAATAAGAACATGAAAGTTTGCATCATCATCAACTTTATTTATAGAGCGTTACCTTTTTTGGGGCACAAACGCAGGAGCTAGACCCAATTACAAAACAAACAACACAATAAAAACAAGAACTCTAAAATATCAGCAAAAGGGCAGGAACGCATGGACAATAACAACAACAATTGGTAAAATAGGAAAAAAGTAAATGGGACTCATCGATCAATACTTCCTGAACTCTTGGGAATGTTAACGGAGTTGTTTGTATGGATAATTACATAGCTATCACCTAGCTATGAACATTTGCTGAGACATTACATTACACTGAGACAAAAGTATTTTAACAGTTTTAGAAATTAAAAAAAAACTGTTGGTAAATGTCATGTTTATTTTAATCCTCTGTCCCTTGCAGCAACACACTCCGCTTCCACTGCCAAAAGAGTACGACGAAGACTCCCTGATTCCCAGCAGCCCGGCGACCGAGACGTCCGACAACGTCAGCCCAGTAGCCAGTCCCATTCACACGGGGTCAGCGCCGCCGCGACGATGAAGGCCGATTGATTCGATCCAGACGTGAAATGAGAGCGCGTCTTTACCTCCATGTTCAATCGCAGGTTCCTGGTCAGCTTCATGGTGGACGCCCGGGGCGGCTCGATGCGGGGCAGCAGGCACAATGGCCTGCGCGTGATCATACCTCCGAGGACCTGCGCCGCCCCCACACGCATCACCTGCCGGCTGGTGAAGCCGCAGAAGCTCACCAGCCCCCCGCCGCTGGTGGAGGGGGAGGGGCTGGCCAGCAGGATCATCTCCCTTGGGCCAGCTGGTATGCAGTTTCTGGGGTGAGGAAATCATCAATATTTTAAATTCAAAAGAAATCAATCAAACCTTTAATGGTGCATTTAATGACTTTGCCGTGCCTCTTTTAAGTTTTTCTTCACTCAAACTATTAATTCTATTTAAAGGCTGAAGGTTAATAAACACTTGCAAAGCACCATAGCTAAATCAAAATTACCATAAATAATAAATAAACCAAAATTAATTATAAAACTGCTAGCTTCATTGAGTTTATGGTAGATAAAAATGTGTGCGAAATTCAAACACAACTACGCTCATTGTACAATGCATGCATGAATGCATAGAGCGAAGGTTGCAACTGGACTAAGGTCAAGGGTCAAAGTCTAATGAATCACTTAAATAATTATCATAATAATCCATTTTATTTTTAAGCCTACTTACTTGACACTCAACTACACCGTACAGACATATATCTGTGTGTGTCTATATATGTATATGTGTGTGTGTGTGTGTGTATATATACTCAAAATACACATTTAAAAGAAATAATAAAAATTAAAGCAAAGTGACAAAGTGGTAAAAATGAAAAAATAAAAGTGAAAGACTTGAAGCCTGTGGAAGGCCGAATGAGTGTGTACCCCGGATGGGTTCACATGTCTCTGCCCTCATGCTGCAGGCCTGTGATTGTGGAAATCCCCCACTTTGCTGCCCTGGGCCGTGGTGACCGAGAGCTGGTGGTGCTCCGGAGCGAGAACGGCTCTGTCTGGAAAGAACACCGCAATCGCTATGGCGACGAAGTCCTGGAAACGATCCTCAACGGGATGGATGAAGGTGACTGAACTTTCTTTTTTTATTAGCCCTGTTTGTTTTTGTAAGACCCCCAACCTGGCGCTCTGACGATCAAATTCGGCCGTGCTGTTGTCTCGACAGAATTGGAGAGTCAAGAGGAACTCGGGAAGAAGCGCATCCGCCGCATCATCTCCACCGACTTCCCTCTCTACTTCGCCGTCGTGTCGCGAGTGCAGCAAGAGAGCGACCTGATTGGTCCAGAGGGGGGTTCACTGACAAGTAAACTGGTGCCAATGGTCCAAGCCACGTTTCCCGAGACGGCAGTCACCAAACGTGTCCGTCTGGGGCTGCAGGTGAGATGGGACTCTGAGGAGATGGATGGAGAGGACAGACAGAATCGTTAATGCCTGAGTTGCCTGAAAAAGCATGTTGGATGTATTTGGTTGTTCCTGGAATGGTGTGATCATTTCAACTCGGGTGCCGCGTTTTCCCCATTTCCCTTTTTTCTTCGTTGTGATTCATTTTTCTTGCTTTTGCCATTTTTTTGTTTTTGATGTAACTCCTATGCTGTTTATTTCACAAAGTGCATGCACTTAGCACCTTTCTACAACTACAGAACACTCACTCAGCCGTCGCTGTTACGTTGTTTTATCTCCAATGATGTCTCACTAATGTACATGTCGTTGCTAGTCTGTATTTTGTGTTTCATTCATTTCTTTTTTGGAATAAAAGCTTGGAGATTTTTTATTTTATTTTTTTTATTTTAATTTTTCTTTTTGTAGGCCTTTAGTTATTCACATTATTTTATCTTATTTTATCTACTGGGTTAACTTGACTACACTTTTTTATTCAATTTTGTCAACCAATTCATTTCCAGTTAATGTTTTGGAGATGAATGTGCAGTGTTATTCAAACGTGAGTCCATTCTGACCGGACCAGCACGCCCACTTTACAGTCCATTTGCAGAGATTCCTGCAAACCTCTGAGACACAAACTTGAGCATGTAGAGTCAGAATGAGCCACAATAAACCAAAATAGGAATATACACGGACCTTCTTCTGCTGTACTTTAAGCGCTGATTGAATGTAATTTCAACAAGAGCATTGAAAATGAAAATGCTAGCACACATGCATTAACCAAGCATAACATAGATATCAGTCTAATTGTAGGTATCATATGATACAGTTGTTTTCGGGTTATCCTGAGATGTATGCAGTATATTTAACGAAAATGTATTTAACTAAAGTGTTGCTGTCGTAGTGTTGTGATGAATGGCCATTACAAGTGCCCTTTTCTTTGATATCAGTTTTGTATTCAGAGCTTCATGTTAACGCGCAGTGTTACCATTTACAATAAAAAGATAATTCTAAGTCCGCAAACCAGGTTGTGTTACTTTCTTCAAATGTGTCATCCAGACGGATGTTTGTTTATTTTTTTAATTACGCCTGATGTCTCTCTCTTTTTCTCTTCATCTTCGATTTTCCCCTCTTCGGTTTCCTCCTTTTTTTTTTTTATCCTCCTCCTGCCCTTTCCCATCATGCTCTTCTCTGTTTGTTCCAACCAACCGTTCTGCTTCCCCCGTCCCCGTCTCCCCACGGCCCGTGTACATGTTTTTCTTTTTTATTTCCGCATTATCATCAAATCTGTACCCACGTTATGCCTCTCCCCACGCTGACCTCCGACCCCAGGCTCAGCCAGTTCCGGATGAGCTGGTGGCGAAGCTGCTGGGTAACCAGGCAAACTTTAGCCCCGTGGTGACGGTGGAGCCCCGGCGACGCAAGTTTCACCGTCCCATCGGCCTGCGTATACCCCTGCCCCCGTCCTGGAAGGAGAGCCCGAGGGATTCCGGGGAGGGAGACACCACCAGCCTGCGCCTGCTTTGCTCTGTCATAGGTACTGCATGCCATGACTCGGGGTTGTGTGGGTGGTTTCCGATCCAGGATCATTTCAATTACACGGAAAGATATCCGGAACGTCAAAACTCTCTGAGGCCGATCATAAAGCCAAAGACAGATGAAGCAGTTTGCCCTGCCCTCCGGTTTGATTCCCAGGTGGCACCGCACCGGCCCAGTGGGAGGACATCACTGGCACCACCAAGCTTATGTATGCCAACGACTGTGCCAGTTTCACTACGAACGTCTCTGCACGGTACATCCATCTTCAAACAATCAAACGGAAAGCATCGGCCAGATCAGATGGTGCCCCGCTGAAGAATAATACAATAATGTCCCATTATTGCTCCTCAGGTTTTGGCTTGCAGACTGTCCTCGGACGGCTGAAGCCGTTTCCTTTGCCAACCTGCTCTACAGAGAGCTGTCAGCCGTCCCCTACATGGCCAAGTTCGTGGTGTTCGCCAAGATGAATGAGCTGCGGGAGGGCCGTCTGCGCTGCTACTGCATGACCGACGACAAGATGGATAAAACCCTGGAGCAACACGAAAACTTCACGGAGGTGGCCCGCAGCAGAGATATAGAGGTCAGTTTGGAGGATCGGGCGATTTGTGTCCGAGTTCGCGATAAGATCTCGGGCTTTTCTTTATCTTCTTTAAAGCTGCGGGTTTGTGTCTCCTCTTGCAGGTGATGGAGGGAATGCCGCTTCACCTGGAGTGCTCGGGGAATCTTGTGCCGGTGCGGAAGGCCACTCAGCAGCCCCGCTGCTTCAGCTTCCAGGCCTTCAGAGATAACAGGCTTCCCGTTTCTGTTAAGGTATAACCTGGCGTCAGGGGGGGGGGGCGTCCATTCTTTGATTTTTTTTATCATTTATTTATTTTTATTTTTTTCCCACTCACCAAAGCCCACAATGACTTCGCTGTATCCCTTACCTTACACTGAGTGTGTTATTCCTCACGCTAGGTGAGAGACAGCAGTAAAGAGCCCACTGGATTTCTGTCTTTCTTGCGCAAATCCACTAAGTATGAAGACAGTCAGCACGTGCTCTGTAACCTCAACATTACCATGCCTCCCTGCATCAAGGTAAAGCCTCAACGGACATTTTGATTCACTTTTAATCCTAGCGTTTTGATTAAAACCCTTATATATGCTGCCGTTGACTTGATCGGCAGATTATTGGAAGCGAAGACCGGAGAAGAACGCTGACCCCGCTGGCATTGAGAGAGAGATATAGTGCCCTAAATGAACCTGCCATGGGTAGGAAACTCGCACATTATTCCCTTAAACCTAAGAAATGCGCGGCCTTGTGAGCAGACGTAGCTTTTGCAGAATCCCGCCGAGCTCTCATTTGATCGCACAGCGGTAGAATTCGATTTGCCACCACTGAACGGACCCGGTCGTGATTTCATCCCTGCAGCATCCATGAGCGCCATGGAGAGGACGGAGCTGAAGATGGCGGTGATAGCCGAGCAGCTGGGACTGAGCTGGGCCGGTGAGTGAATGAGGACATATTGACTCTGATGCACGTCTCTGCGCTTCATATGCTGTAAACCAGCCTTGTTTATGTTGTATCCGACAAGCCCGCCGAGCCCCCGCGCTGATCCAAAACATTCGGTGGCCACCGGCCAACACAGTTAATTGTTTTCGGCTCGGCAGAGCTGTTTAACGAAATAATCTGCCCCCAGTGGCTAGATTCACTGCCACGCATGCTGTACGCACATTAGTCCTCTTTTTCAGTCAAAATATCCTTTAGTTCAGGCATTTTCCAAACGTATCATCTTCCAATCCTCAAAATTAAGATGTTTTGCATGCATAGGGTTAACATTTTAACGAGAATGATCAGGAAATAGCTTAATATAGTATATCTGTTCCACGTGAGAGTGCGCAGTTTGGATTTGCCGTGGAAGGAAATTCTTCCTTTTTGTGGAAAGATAAGATAAGACAATACTTTATTGATTCCCATAGGGGAAATCCGTGTGTCGCAGCAGTGCAACAAGAACAATAGCAAAAAGCCAACATATAAACAAGCACAACAAAAAAGAGAAAAAAAACAGTTCGAAAAGAGAGAATATATACATGCGCAAACATATATATACATATATATATATACACATTTTTCACCATCCATGCCCATACACACATATACATACATATATACTTACACATACCCATACCTACATATATATATATATATATACACATATACACATACACATATGTAGATAAATAATACACATAGTATTTCGGCTCCCACCAGTAATGGTGGGACTAGAATAGATAGGTAACTGACCAGTAATAGTTAGGGTCACCACACGTGTTGTGAGTGGGTGAGTGAGTAATGGGGTGACGGTCGGACAGATGCCCTCCAGCCAGTCAGGGTTGTGTGCCCTCCAGACTGCTGTTATACACAGTCTGATGGCCGTGAGCACAAAGAAGCGTCTGAAGCATTCAGTTCTGCACCTGGGGTGGGGTGAGCCGTTGAGCTGCTCACATGCCACAGCTCGTCGTGCAGGGGGTGGGAAGGATTGTCCAGGATAGCTCCCAGTTTGTCCGTCACCCTCCGCACAGCCACCGATTCAAGATGGTCTGGGTTGAGTCCCACCACTGAGCGAGCTTTTCTCACAAGCTTGTTGAGCCTGTTGACCTCACCAGTCCTGGCATCGCCCCCACCAGCACACACAGGAAAGTTGGTGTTAGTTTCTCCCTCCATGTGAGTCTCATGGCTCATTATAGCTCCCCTGCTCCAACTGCGTGGTGCTGCGTGTCAAAGCAGTACGTGGAGTGTGTCGCTGTCGGGGGGCCACCGGCGGGACGAGGTCGGCTGAACGGCCTCAGCCCGTCAGACGTTTGAAATCTTGCCCCTGCAGGCACCTGGGCCTGACCCCGAGGGGCTCGAGCGTGAGACATGTATTTAGGCTACCACCTTTTGGTTGCTGTCGACGCCCAAATTCCAAATCCTTGAGGATTGGAGTGTATCTACATGCGTTTGTGAGACCAGAGTGTGTGTTCCCTTAGCGATTCCATCGGCTTGCCTTTTTTTTTTTCCCATCGATGAGGCCAGAGATGTTCAGTTGCAGCTTTGGAACCAACTGTAGTTAACTTTTTTATTTGTTTATTTTTTTTTTGTAACCAATAAATTCTGCTCCCTTCTGACGCGCTTTGAGAGAAGTCCTGTCTGTGAGTTTAGACTCACCCTGGGAAAATAAAACGCCAACCAGAGGTGAAATTAAACTAAAACCACCAAAATTCATAAATAAGCTTTTTTTTACTTTTACTACGTTGAAATTAAATCATTTGGTAACGACTGCAGTGAAGGAAGTTTCAGTCCAATGGGATTCAGCTTCTGGAGCCCCCACTTTTGAGCAGATTCACAAAATAATTACAAGTTCAAGCTTTAGAATCAGGATCTGCACCACAAAGCAAAACTGGAAATCACTGATGAATTCTATCGCACAACAAATTATGCATTTGAAAGGCTCGCTTAGGAAACATTGGCAATTCTGTGTCCCGGGAGTGAGTCCGTGTGAAACAATTCGACGATGTTCTACCTCGATTTCTACATTCTCTCCTTTCTCGTTGTCTTCAGAGTTGGCACGTGAGCTTCAGCTCAGCGTGGACGACATCAATAAGATCCGGGTGGAGAATCCCAACTCTCTGCTGGAGCAGAGTTCTGCGCTGCTCAACCTGTGGGCCACCCGGGAGGGCAAAAGGGCCAAGAGTTAGTGTCACACATTTACGATTGCTGTAAATGTCTTCGTCATACAGGCACATTTTCTGATTCTTACTTGTCCTTGGAATCTTCTTTTCCCCGCATCGCTTGTGTCTCCTCTGAAGTGGAGAGTTTGTACATTGCTCTGAAAAGCATCGACCGCATGGACATAGTAAACATGCTGGAGGGCCAGCCGCCGCAGCCTGCGAGACAAGGCTCCCGTGATCTCAGCAGGCGCCGACACAACGAGAGAGACCACCTCTCTCCCGGTATAACCAATGGTGAGTTGTCTTCTAGAGTCCCCACGATGCAGCCCATGTCTTCACACCCTTCTTTTGCATCAACCCCCTGCCTATAAACTGTCCCACGGCGAAGCAAAGTTCGCAATTTACTGAATTTATCCCCGCTGTCCACACATTGGTATTCCCCACGATGCTGTTCTTTGAAAACAGTCCCAAACGTTCTCAGGACTCAGGACACTCCCACTGCACCGCAACCTCTGTCGTCCCCACGACGCATCCTGTCTTTATGTGACGCTCCAGAACAAAGAAACAAATGCTAATTCGATCGTTTGCTGATCGGCCAGATTTTCCGAGCACCCACGTCCGACGTGGTGCATCGGGATCGGTAAAGTTTCCCATAATTTCTCGATTGCTGTATTGGCAGGGGTATATTCCATGCACCCATTTTACACCCAATATTATTTGATATTATGTATTATTTTAAAATGATAGGGATTTGATTTACTGTGTGACTGCATATATAAAACAGACACTTTTACATGTTCAGGCCACGAAACAAAACTATACAATTGTCAGTCCTCGGGCTTCTACTCTTCTTCCTCATGGTATCTCTCACACCTGCATAGACAACATCGTGACTCCATTTTTTTTTTTTATTTTTTTACCTCCGGACTGCAGAAAGCTGACTTCTCATGTCTTCACCCGGTGCATAGGATCAGCATTCAGTCCAACGGGTGCAGGTCCGATTCTCTGAAAACAGGAGCAGCCAGAGACCTAACAATGCATCAAAATATCCCCCCATGAGGGTTAGCGGGTGATCAGGAAGGCTATTATTGTATATCCCTCTTGTCGCTCAACAATCCGCCTCCCAAAACGTGTCTTGTGCTAAAATTCTTCAGATTCATTTGATGTTTTTATATTATTCGTTCAATAAAGTAAAGGTTAATAATGTGCATCAAGCTCAATGCAGGTCAATGAGGTTGAAGAAACCTGATGGTAAAACGAAACGGTCCGAAGAATACATTTAAACTGTAACAATATAAATGGTTATTTCGTTTCTGGGATGATTTTTGTGGAAATGTATATATTTAGCTTGACGGGTAAAACTCTTCACTGCAAGAGATTATAGCAAAAGAAAAGTTTTTTTTTCTGAATAACAGAATAAATACTACTAGCCGGGGAGTCGGGTTATCTGTGGCTATTTTTTCAATGTGCTGCTTTGGTCTTAGCTTGATTACAAAACAACAGCAATGTTTTCTGAAATATTTTATGATTCCTTCATAGTTGTATTGCACAAAGCAAAGCCCTCAGAGTTTATTCAGACCCTTTCTAGAACACATATAACTAGACATATACCTGTGCCGCACACAGCGGCCCAGGCTGATGTCAGACCTTCATAGTAACTTCTCTCCTGCCTGTGGTTGCATGAGGAGTAGTTTGTTTCTGTAGGGCTAATGTTGGTGCACTGAATGTCCTTTTTTGGGAGCCCTGTTTTCATTCCCTATGAATCTGCCCCTCTCTCTGTGTTTCTCTGGACATGTCATCTGCAGCCTCGCCACCCTTCTCTGCCTCCTTCTCACTCCTCTCCGAACTCTGACCTCATGCCAAGCTCATGTTGACCTCTGACCCATATTTCTTTTTTTTCCCCTTTTTTTTAAACTCTCGAAACCTTCACTTTTTTCGTGTTCCCTCTGTTACCAATTCCTTTCGCACAGACCGTGAATCTCGGCACCCGCTGGGAGGGGGGAGGTGACCCTTGCTCTCTATCTCACTGTTTGTGCCTGTACTCATCACCCTATTTATTTTTCCCTTTTTTATTGGTACTCCTCTGGCTCTTTCCCCTACTTTTTTTTTATCTCTCCCTCTCTTTCCCATTTCCTCTTTCCCCGTCCTTCCTGTCCGCATCTGCACAAAGCCGACCTACATCATTCGTCTCGCCCGGCGTTTGCACGGAGATACTGGGATGCAGCTAGGTTTTCAGAACCTCGCAATGCCAGTTGATGCTGCATGTCTGGTAGTTATTGTTTCTTTGCATGCAAACGCACCCGGAGCATGAAGGTACCGTCTGTGTCCGTTCCCCCACAGTGGTCTATCTTACTGGACTGGAGGGTAAAAAAAAAAAAAGAAAAAAAAAAAGGCAGTGAACCTTTTTTTTGTGAACTATGACATGTGTCTGCACTATCCATGTGTGAGTGCTGTGGTTTTGAATGTCAGCGGTTCAACGCCGTCTGTGTTCATTTGACTGGTTGTTTTGTGACGACGACACGTGTTGATATCATCGTGAGTTTTGTACGAGGGTTTATTTGATGTTGTCCCTCCCCCATTGTAAATGTGCACTCAACAGTTTGTCTGAGTGTATCAGTGCAAACATTGTTCTGTATATTTCTGTTTGTCTGTATTTTTACTGTCAGTGCTTCAAGTCATACGTTTTCACGTTTCACTCTATCTTTGTGCAGATAAAAGGGCAATATATATTAATGGCTATATCCATATTGTGCTTCACTTTTTGGCCTTCGTCTCTTTGGTTGCTTGACAATCAAAGTCATTCTTTTAAATGTAATTTTTTTGTTCCATTACATTTATTTTGCACATTACACAACATAGAAAGAGGACTGACAATGTTTTTGTTTGTTTTTTATCTTGACAGACAAGGTTATATTTTTCATTGGCCTCCTAAACATTCTAAAACAAACAATGTGTGAACAAATGAAAAATAAAACATTAATGTTCTCAGTCCTGATAAAAATACTCAATCACAGCCGATCATGTGTAAAAGCCTGGGCTGGAATTGACAACCTTTTTCTCTCCGAACATAATGTTTATTCAATATCAGTTTTGAATTTAACCCCTCATACAGCTGTCATATTTTTCATTTTATCTGAAGCCACTGTAATAGAGAGGCTTTAAAGGGATGAATACGGAATCAGTCTCAATCAATTTAATTCAGATTTTGAATTGATATCCATGACTGAATTACTGCAACTACTTTGATAACTAAACAAAACAGAGTTAATAGAGGTTAAAGGTGTATTTAACATAAAGTAAGGTGCAGACGTCTCAACCTTCACTTATCATCTAAATAAAGCTTCCAGCTAACAGGTATCTCTCGCTGTCCCATGATAGATTAATCTGAGCCCGATAGTCTACCTCAGGTCTTTTCTAAAAAAGTCATCCAAGTCTGCAAGGCTCTTTGGATGACATGACACTGAATACCGGGCGAAACACGCATTTCCCACCATCATTTGTTCATGTAGACCGCCCACGGCAGCGGAGAAGCTGAGAGAGAAAAAGTAGGTCAGAATGTATTTCTGGTGTTACAAATAACTTCTGCACTCTCAGCAGTGCTCGGCAGCCAAACTGCCAACAGTGAATTGAATTACGAAGCATTTTTGGCACAGTTTCCCCGTCATCGCACAGTTTTACTCATAAATTCTCTCGTTGCTCCTCTTTCCGGTTCACAAGAAAAATAACGTGTTCTTTTGCAGAAGGGAACTGCCTCCTGTCAATCAATCTACCCTCAATATGCCCTGCTGCATCTCCCTTTTCCTTTTTGGTTAATGACTTAATTTGTATGAGCTGTATCCATGGTAACGTTCATTTTTTAATTTTTCTTAAATCATCATTCATCAAAATGTTCATCTTCTTTGAACAGCGTAGCATGACTTTTTTGCAAGCTCAAGTTATACAAGAGATACAAAGCTTGTTATTAGTTGTAGCATCAGGTTATTCATTTTACATGATTCTTAGCAAATTTCTCATATTAAAAGGGAAGTGTGTCTTTGCTATTCTAGTCATTAAAAATAAGAATTATAATAATTGTTCAGCTGATGCGACATGTCATGCTAGGACTGCCTCTTACATTGTTTATTGAAGGAAATGTGGGAGTGACCTGAGTCCATGACCCTTTAGCAGTGTGCACTTCTGCTCCAAATTATTTAACTGTGATGCATTCAAATACACGATCAAAGTAGGACCTTTGCGGACCAGAGAGTCTCCTGTGTGTACGTTTGTGTGTAAATCCCGTCCGATTTGGTTTGTGCAGTAGAGCCATAACTAACTGCATTCTAGAAGAGGAAGAAAAAAATGTGGGCACACGTGTGTGTTTGTGTGTGTGTGTGTGTGTGTGAGCTGCAGATGAGTTTGCCTGAGTGCATGTTCTCCAGCCTGACAACGATAACATCCTGCCTGTTTCTGAGTGAAGTTGAAAGCATGCTGGACTGAATGAGAGTACGCGTGTCGTGTGTGAAGCTCGAACTGGGAGACTGAATCCAAGGCATGTGTTCACGTGACTGTGTGTCCCTCCCGGACAGGTGTGTGTCCCGGCCTCAGGTTGGGGGGGCAGAGGCAGTAACTCCTGTCCATCTCCCTGCAGGTGGCAGCCAGCAGAGCAGCATCACTTACTGTTGGGCCCGGACCTCAGTCTCAACCTCTGGGTCCATCCGGCTGTGTCTGCTGCTGTCGCTGCTCGTTCCACCATTGGCATTGGCTGACTGAGCTTGAAAATCGCTCTTCTACAAGCTGACTCTGCTTTAATGTCTTTAGCTCTTTGCACCTTTATTCCAGCTCCTGTTGTCTTGGCCCTGCCCTTTTTCCCTTCCCACTCTTTTCCCATTTCGTCCCTTCAGCCTCCTGTGCTCCCCCCTCTGGATGCCCAGCTCCTGGGCAGGGGCGCTTACCCCCTCCCAGGGTCCCGGTGCTGTGGGGGTGAGGTGGGGAGCAAGGCGGGGGGGCCGGGTGTCAGCGTGCCTCTCTCTGTCTCGCTCCAGGTTACGGTCTCGCGCAGGAAGAGCTTCTCTCCCCGGCCTCCATGCAGTACATCCTGCCCTCCCCACTGGGCTCTGAGCCATACTGGCAGGAAGTCTCCAGTCTGGACTGTGCACCCATTGCCACCACAGAGGAGGACACCCTTATGGAGATGTCAGATGTACAGGTGTGGCCCTCAGGTAACAGCCCCTCCCTTGTGCCCGTGGAGGACTCCTCACTGGAGTGCAGCAATGCCGATGACTCAGAGGGTCTGCTGGGGCTACCCTACGGAAGTCTGGGCCGGCCGGCCAGTCGGGCCAGTGCTGCCAGCGGAGGGGGCGGGGTGCTGAGTGGCTCCATTGAGCTGCCGGAAGACGATTCAGAGATGGGCATTGACTCTCTCAGCACTGCCACGCCAGCCTCACTCGGGGGCACCATCGCCGGGATCAATCTTAACGGTCTGAACAATGGTCAGGGGTCAGAGGCAAGTTCGGAGGCATCAGTTCTTACGAGTACGACTGGTGGGAATGGAGCAGGAGGAGGAGGCGGAGGACGAAGGACGGGCTCAGAAGACGGACTTTCTCTTGTTACAGGACAGCAAAGGGTGTACGCCCGTCTTAGCGAATCACCTGGTCTGAGCTGCGTAGCAGACCGGAATGGGGAAAGGTCAGTCCGTGCCAACATGCAAGATATTTGATGTTTTCTTTATAATTTACGAACATTGTACGTGTTTTTCTGCACAGTACTTGCGGTGCTTTTCAAAAATAACCTAATAATGCTAAATTTGGCAAAAATGCTGCGACCACCACCTGCACTGAGACGCTCAGTCAGATGCTGTGCTCCTCAGGGCTCTTTTCTTTCCCTCCAGGTCAAGCAATGGTGGAAATGGAGGTGGGGGTGGCTCTTTCCTTTCCTACCTGCAGGAGCAGACCGGCCCGGGCTGGATCCCGGTCACCGACCCTCAGGCGTGGGCCGGCAACCAGCCTGCTTCCAAACAGGCCACTGACGTTATAATGTCAACGGTGTGTAACACTGTAGTAGACAGTGTTACACACCAGCCCCACGGGTCCCAGGAGGCCCTGCTGCAGCCTGTGAGGGACATGGGGCACTCTGAGATCCTACGGGGACATTTCCGAGGTACACAACCATTCGAGAAGGGTTTGGGCTTCCCGCATAGAGTGCCAGACCTGAGGGCCTGGGACGACGTGCGCCTCAAAGGCCAGGTAAGAAATCCCGCATTTTCCCTCTTTTCTGCTGAAGTGCAAAACTCCAACATCCCCATCCTGTCCATATCAGAGAGCTGCTACCAGTTACATTATAAAAGTGTTTTTTTTTTGTACACAGAGAGCAATAAATCCCATATCAAGATCAAAATTCTGATAATAATTAGAATGTTCATGAGATGATACTAGAAAATATATAAATAAATATTGATCGGGGTCAAGCCGAAGATGGGTACGGACAGCACGGATCGCCAAATATAGCAAACATTCCCGCCGTCCCACTCATGTTACACCGACCCCTCCCCGCTCGCTCCCACGTGTTTCTCACACGGCACTGACCCCCTGGCACCAGAAAGGACAATCCGAGCCGTCAAAGTTTGCGGGAGCAGAAATAGACCTCCTTGTGCCGCCTCTGTGGGCTCCGTGATAAGTGTGTTTTCTCGCTGACGACAAGACACAGCTGTCATTTGGACAAAATGTGTTGTATTACACAATGTGTGTGCGCATTGTTGATATACAAGAGGGGGGGGGTTACGGTCCGATTTTATCGAGGATGTCGGGACGCGAGTTCCTTGGTGCTTTCACCGTCAGTGTACGGTGTCACAGAAGTAGCCAGGGGTATTTAAAGCCCGATGATCACGTGGTCCGACAGACAGAGAGAGGAGGGAATAGAAACTTTCCAAGGTTGCGTTTGCTGGCCGTAAGCTCGGCACTCCTGACTCGACAGAGGGGAGGAATACGGTTCTGAGGAAAGGGCACGCTGCCCTGGCTCGCGGAGGAAGGACATGAGCTGAAAGAGACAAACGCAAACCAGACAGAGGGCCGAGGACTGCAGCTGTTACCTTCTTTCTCAGCTGAGGGGAGGGTGTTGTCGAGCGAACGCGCCAGGACCGCGTGGATTTGTCCGTCATCAAAGTCCGGCCATGTGGGCCCTGGTGACCGAGCTCCTCTTCAGCTTCGTGCTGCTGGCTTTCCTGGTTATCAGTTGTCAGAATGTCCTCCACATAGCCAGCGGCTCTGTGCGCTCCGTGCTCATCTACATTCACAATCAGCTGGACCGCGAGCTCGGCGAAGTTGAGGGGGTGGTCGACGAAGAGGAGAACGTCACCACCAGGGTGGTACGACGAAGAGTCATTCTGAAGGTATCGTCGACGGAGATGACAGGGAAATCACACATTGTGAACAAATGTTCTGGCAGCAAACAACCAGGGGCAGAGAGGGGACGTAAGTCGAATGTTTGTTTGGAGGAACCAAAGGCAGTGATATATAAAATCTGTTTACTTATAGGCTGTTTGTCTTGGTCATTTGACCGACTAACACGGATTATTTTGGGCTTTCTATTCAAAAAGACCGGTGGGTGAGCCCAGGGAACTTATGAATAGAGATACTAAAATCCATGGTGTGGTAAAAGTGTTTGTCTTGACCCCCGGCCGCTATCATTAGCGGTAATCGGTCTGAGAGCAAACATTAGCAAACTCAGCCTCTGGATTTACAAGCTTCCAACCGCATCCCCTCTCCCACCGATCTGCCATTCATCTGCCCTCCTGTGTTTCCACTGAGACAGTTACGTATGGCATGCAGATTCCGACACAGTGACAACACCCTTTAGGCCCATAAATTACTGGGGTCGAACCCCCCTCCCCCCTCCCCCCGCGGCCTCTCTTTCATCCAACGGGCTAATATAAGCGTACGCCGAGGTTTAGCTTGGCTGTTTACATCGAGAAAAACGGTCTCCTCGGTTTGATGCTTCCAATGGTTCCCACGCCGGAAGTAGTGGCGCTCCAATTTTTTTGAGAAATACTGATATGTCCACAGGGTGACGAGGTGGAAGATCTCCCCGGGGAACAAGTAAGCGAGGAGCACTTCACCGACGAACACGGAAACATTGTCACGAAAAAGGTCGGTTCTGTTTTTATTAGATTTAATGCAGTATTTTTTTCCAGGATCCTTTTTTTTCATGCACACCCCTTCACAAATCATACCCATCGAAGCACAAACCACCAAAATTCAAGCACAAAAACTTTCATTTTTGGATTATTAAAACATCACTGTTTGGCATTCAGCAAACTTTCGTGGTTGGCTATACGTGTTCATTCAACCGCAGAGGGTTTCCATACGATGAGGTAATTTAAAGGTCAACCGATGATAAACATAATCATCATGGATACGGCAGGTTAGCAAGGAGAGGGAAGAGAGAAGGTACATGTTGCTACACTGATCCAATCATAAGCCACCTTAGATTTCTGATACCGCAGCCATTTCAAATGCAGCTGTCTGCAGAGGATGTGGATCGGTGCCGGATCAGGAGAAAAAAAATAAAATCTGCTGCATCTGCCGCGCTGGCCAAGACCAGCTGCCAGAGCCGCTCGTGAGGAGTTTTTCTCCACTAACAGCAGACAGATTGACGACAGGCTATTTCACATCAGAGACGTGTGAACCCCATTTTCTACTCTGCCGTGTAAACCATCATAAACGTGCATGGATAATACGAGCGTGTTTGCCAACAGCCGATGCAGCAGCTGCTGGTCACCCAAAGGGAACACGAAAACAAACAAATAATAAAATGGGACCCGGCATGTCATGTGGGGCTTTTCTTTGTTTTGCTACAATAACGGCACATCGCCGCGGGAGAATGGTCGCCTCCTGTCACTGGACTGCGCAAATTGACAATATTTTCCCTTTCTTACTGTCGGTACATCGGCGTGGTTCCGTCCCTGAGAGTAACTGCAGGCTTCACACAGCTCCAGCTGAAGACAGTGCGAGATGCGCAACGTTCTAGTTTGTGATCTAGATCTGTGCATTGTTCCCGTTAGGTTTACTGAACGCAGCATAGTTTCCAGCACTTTTATTCATCTATACACGCCAGAACACAACAGAATCGAGAAGTATCCTTGGATGTATAGATATATTTTTCTCTTATTCAGTGGATGACTCAACTCTCGCCAAGCATTTGATTTCCATGGCAGGCCATCACACGCACTCTGTCCTTTTTGTTGCTTAATCTCTACATACCTTCTCAATTCCGATTGCAAAAAAACATCCACTAAAAGCACATCAGAAAAACAAATCTGAAACCAATTTCCACTTTCTGTTAAATGAGTGAGGCTCACAAACAAGCACGAGACCAGTAACCTGAAAAGTTGATGGTTATCCAGGAGAAATTCAGCACTCTCATGCATTGTGTTAATTCTATGCATCTTTTTTTACAATTTTGAACCCCCACCACATTAACTGATTTTAAATATGTATATATATAAGATATATACCGTATCCTCTGGGATCTCACTCATCAATCTTTTATCATTTTTCTCTGTCACTGACGTGTGTATGCGACAGATTGTGCGCAAGGTTGTACGCAGAGGTAAAGGCTCCAGCGAGGAGGGGGTTCAGGAGCTGACCGTGGAGGGATCTCTCCAAGACGCCAACGAGCTGGAGGTCGATCCCGAGCAGTTCATGAGCTACGCCATCCTGGGCCGTGACAAGGTGGGCTTTTGATCAGCGAGCGCCAAAGGGTGTCGATCGTTGTGACGTGCAGTCACGGAGCGGTTAGAGCCCAAACGGACTGTTTTCAAAACCCCGTGATACTCCCGGGCAGCTTCTGATGTTGGGATTTTTCAGCTACGCCTTTACCTCGGTGACACTCAACAGGAGAATCTGCTTTAAGATGTCTCAGCAATTCGGATTTTTTTGTGTCCAGCTAAAACCCTTAGGTAGATTAACTTGCCAAGGCCTCAACACAATGTTTGCATGAGTACTCTTCATCTCATCTGCATCTGTAGAGTCAAATGTGGTCATAGTCATAAACCATAAGAGGAGAGTGAGGTGTGTTTGATTATTTGTTGGATTGGTGACTTTTTTTTTTTAATCTGTGCTCAAATGGACCTGCCTGCTGTTCTGCATGCAAGTGAAACAAATGATCAACACATTGTTTCATTGTCACTAGTAATTCTTCCAGCATCCACCGCTCATCATCCCCACACCACACCGCGCCTGCAGCTCACGTGTTTGGTTTTTGACCTGTTAAACTGACTGTGCCCACTCCTGTCCCTATCAGACGCACGAAGGGATGAATCCTCTGTCTCTTCTACCTTCATTAAAAACATGTGGTGCTTCTAACGTGACTGTGTGCCTCATCATCATTTAAACCCTCGAACTTTTCCTCTAAAAAACATGAGACGGCAGATGGCTTTAGTTCCGGGCGAGCGTATCCATGATATCCATGGAAACAATGTTTTCTTGTGATTGTGACGTGTCCCTGCGCAGTCTTTTGTCTTGCGATTTCTTGGCACGCCGTCCCACCTGCTGAAGAAATCCAATCCATAGCTGGGAATATTAATCACTGTAGATGTTTCTTCAGCGGTCTTTCCAACATGCTGCCCATCACTTCTGTCCTGGCTTTACTGTTTCAACATAAAATCCCCCCTTTCTTGTCTTTCTTTTTTTTCTCCTCCCTCCGTATTACCTGTCGTTCTCTCACCTCTTATGGATCTTTTTCCTGCCCGTTATTCCTTCTGTGATTTTTTCCTCTCTTTCTCTCTCTTCCTTTCACCCCTCCCCCTTCACTTTTCCCCTTCAACTTTGTCCTTTACTAACATTCCCTCAACCTTTTGTTTCCCCCTTGTCATCCCACCCTCCTCTGCTACAATCCCTCCTCCTACCCTCCTCCCCACCCTCCCCCGATTTAGCCCGATACTGTGGATATGAAGAAAGGTGCTCAAATAGTGAAATGTGCCGGTCTGCGGAGAGTTAAGCAGTGAGGCAGACTGAGCGCTGCGTTCCCGCAGGTACGGGACTGACCCACTGGGCCTCATCTGACCTGTGGGCAAGACCATTTAATCCAGACTCCCTGGATTAAATGTATCTGAATGTAATTTCGAATCACTACTAATGAAATGTAACATCATGCTGGCACAGCAAAGTAACCCCTCAGACTTAGAGGAACTAATTGCTTCCTAAACATCTTTAAAACTGTCCAAAATACAATAATTTGATATGATATGATGTATGGATATACAGATCAGTGCTTGTGATATGCGGTATGCAGACGTATCAATACCAACCTGAGACAATCTTTTATGAGTCAGTCATGTTTTTCCCATCTTAAATTTACGGAGTAGATTTCCCAACAACAAGCGCATTGATTGTTAAATAAATATATATAAATACATACATTCATACATAATAGAGAACTGGTCTATTTACCTGCAGTGGAAATGTGTGGAATAATATTTTAAATTATTCATATGTGCAAATAGACACAGTGTGTCAGGTGGTTTTTTTTGGTTTGTTTGTTTTTTACTAAAATTCTAATCACTTTTGCGAACAAGATATTTCCTTAGCTATTTCGCTGTGACGCAGAAAGATATCTTCACGCATGATTTGACCAGCTGAAAAATAATGCATTGAGGAAAGGGCCCCCGTAGCAAGTGTGTTCATTCTCGCTGCTGCACTGCCAGTTCTCCTGTACAATTTGATCATTTTTGCCATTTTGTGTATGTATGTGTGTGTGTGTGTGCGCGTACCTGTATGTTGCCCATTTGCCCAGGACTTAACACGCTAAGTATTAAACTACTTCTGCATACCATTAGTACTTTGCTTGCTTTGCAGATTTCATGTAGTCTTAGCGTGCTGTAATCTGACCTGATCATTGTCATCAACCGGCGGGAGATCTGATGATCATTTTAGCCAAAATCTTTGACTCAAAATGCTCACATGTACTCTGACCTGTTACGACGTGCATGCTCGATGCTCAGAGGAGGCTTCGGTGACTCGTCCTGAATAAGCGCATTGTGTTTCTTTCCACAGAACTCTCCGCGGGATTCAACCCCTTCACCAAAAACATCCTACATGGACACATGACCAGCAGCCGCCGGGAGGAAGAACACTGTCCCAACTGAACAGGCATAAATGAAAACGGCACCGGACACACACACACCGACACGAAGACAACTGCAGCAGTTATGCTGACAGTCAGCGCGCACCGGAGAAAGATATGGATTTACTTGTAGTTTTTATTACCTTTTTTTTAATTATTTAATCATGGGACAAAAAAAAAAAAAGAAAACATCAAAGTATTAGGCTAGAAGCATGATTTCATATAAAACAAATGAAAAAAAAAAAACAGACGAACAAAAAAAGAAAAAAAACTTAGCAACCAAAACGTGCTTCCTGTTATCCGTGTCAGCATGAGCAACTGCTGCCGCATGGCCTGTCTTTAACTAGAAACACTGGGGGCGGGGACGGCGGGGAGGGATGGGGCGGGGGGGGGGGGGGTACAGGCATGCAATATAGGGCGTGATCAATCACTGGCCCGTTTTGGAAAAATAACAGGGAAATATCAAAAATTAGATTGAAAAACAAAGGGGGGGGCGGGTAAGAAGAAGTACATAGTCTCTAGGCAACAGGTTACTTTCCCTCTTCCCGGCCACAATCTCTCCAGCAAACAGCACCACAAGCAAAGATCCGCTCTGCCCCGGTGTTCTCCAAGTCCAGTGAAGCTCCACGTATCACCCGAGGATATCCGTGTTGTATATATATATTGTATGCACTAAGATGCTCTACCTGACTGTGTGTTACCTGTGTTGTTTATAACTTCCTCCCTACGTGATGATGCTACCGATGCTGCAGTTTCAGGTACATATGGAATCCCTCCCTGTTTTTCCTTTGGCTTTGATTTGTTCAGTCTGAACCTATATATAATTCTATATATCTTGAGATCTTTGTAGATACAAGAACATGCAAATGTCGTGTCGCTCTGTTTTTAAAACGTCGGATTTTTGTGTGTCGGGTTGTTGTTTTTGCTTTTTTTTTTGCTTTTGGTTTTCCTTTCTTCTGTGCTTCCCACGTGCTTTTTACCCTCGGCTTTTAACATATCAACGCATAGAGGGGAGGGCATATTGTAAATCAATGAATCAATTCTAGGTTTTGAGCTGCGGGGAGCAGGTTCCTGGGGTGAATCTGCCATCCTGGCCCTCAAAGCGCTTTGCCTTGTGGAGAGGGTGGCAGTAAGAGTTAACAGATGTCTATGACAGATTAACCCTCTACCATCCCACTCCTCTGCCTTTTTTATGTTGTATCCTTGTGAGGATTTGCGTTTATCAGATGTGTGTCTGAGCCAAAACCCCAGTACCTCACTTCACCTTCAATCTCACCTCTACTGCCTCACCCCCACCCCCACCCCCTCCCATCGCTCCATTCGGCCTCTGAGTAGATGTAGCAGTCCTGTCCACCTCCTGCAGGGGACAGACTTTCACCTCCAACTCCTAGTGTTTATCGCCCCTCATCACGCAGTTTCTGAGACCATCAGCCATGAAGTGAAATCATTTACTATGTCACTACAACCACAGGACAGCACCTGACCGTGGTGAGTAGCTGGAGGCGCAAAGCAATGGTTTGACTCGGTGAGAGATGAGAAAATCAGCCGGAGAGAGAGGGTTCCGTCGAGAGTCGAGGACGTGTTGAGCCATGATGTTTGTCTCTGTGGTAACTTTGTAAGGCGTATAGCAAAGACAGTCATTCGGTCACCAATCACTGTGATGAGAAACTGTAATACTGACCCACAACTGTGAGCCTGACCCTCTTCCAAAGTGTGTGTCTCTTGTTTTCACTCCCTTTTTTGTTTTAATTATGTCTTTCTTTTCATTATTTAGTTTCTTAACAGAGGAAGCAATAACTGCTTACATGAAGTAAAAGAGTGCGTGAGTGTGGGTGACTGCGTGCCGTGGAGAGACAGAGAGGAAGAATGCCTCGGATCAGTATTCACGTTCCTCTTAAACTGGGACTTTTAATCTATTTGTCGCAGATTCATTCCTCTGCAAGATGATGTCAGTACATTAGGAGCTCCTATCCCATCACATCGCCTCCCTAAGGAAGAAAATGTGTACAATTTAAGAATTATTTTACAAGAGTAGTTGTTTTCTATTTATATTTTTCTCATGAAATTTAGTGTGTATTTACACCAACTGGGGGGGGCAAACATGTTGAGTGCCCAGTGTTTGTTTTTTTGTTATTGTTAATCAAAGAAAGTATGTTTAATTGTAGTTTTTCAACCTTAACATTCATAGTGACCTTGAAAGTATGTGTGTGTGCGTGCGTGCGTGCGTGCGTGTGTGTGTGTGTGTGTGTGTGTGTGTGTGTGTGTGTGTGTGTGTGTGTGTGTGTGTCCGTGTGTGTGTGTGCGTGCATGTGTGTCAGAGAGAGAAAGAGAGAGAAAGAGAGAGAGACTGCAATATCCCGTATTCAGTCCTAGATACGGGGAGATGTCACGGTTTTGTGATAATATCACAAGGAGTAAAAGTGCGAGAGGGCGATGAGCAGAGGCTCTCAGATTATAGCAGAACTTCAAACTCACATATTTTTTAAAAATTATTTTACCTCAATAACCTAATTGTGCCATTTTTCATTATATCCATTTCCTACATTTCCTATGCATTTATATTTAAATAATATGTTTGGCCTTGAAAGATTAACTATGAAAAACATTGTATCTCAGAAAAAAATAATAAGTTGCAATAAATACCCATTCTTTATGTGTTGAATTAGTAGGGCTTTCCAGCCAGAGATGATGAATGTAAAGTCTTGGTACGCTGTTAGACGTGTTACGAGTAGTCATATGTATTGGCTTTGTACAGTAGATTAGAGTATGCTATGTTGTTTTAACTCAATATCTACTGTCCATCATCAAATAATTTCATCACAAAATGTTTAACTCTCATGTTTTCTGAGCGAGGGAATTTTTGTTTTATTTTTAATAACCATCCCATCATTGCATTTGATTTACATTTAATTATCTATTCCATCAGACACAAAAAGATAGATGTCAAAAACGCCGCAGTGTGAAGGCGTACTGCCCCTAATGTCAAGCACACGGTTAACTCGCTAAGTGCTCAAATCTATGGAACGGGTGGATTTGTCTCTGACGCAAGAGGCCTTTCTCAATTCACCGTTGAAGTCAGGGTTGGAGTTGCGATGCAGCTGCGAAGCTGGATGGAGTTGTGGGGAATCTTGGTGGCTTGGATGGCTAGTCTTTCAAGATGACACGCATTTTTCCTCAACACAGTCCACCCCCTCCTCACCCCCCCGATCCACTTCGGCCCCCTTACCAAATATAAGAATCAGTGAATTCCGAGGCTTCCACTCTATGAATGTGGATTGGACTGAGGTCAAGTGCAAGCGGAGGGACGAGTGAACACAACAGTGAGATTACTGATGGGAAGCCCTGCGCTGAGGGACTACTGAGAAGATGCCATAAACCAAGGTCATGCAAAAATATTAACTGTTGCAAAAACTAGAGAACACATGTATATTCCTTTTAGAATGGATTGAAGACATTATTAACGCAATAGCATATTACTCAATACTAAGGAATGCAAATGCACACATGCACAGAAAATGTTTTTAACATAAATGGATATATAGACATATATATATATATATGTATGTATGTGTATATATATGCATATATATATATGAAATTTATGAAAATATATATATATATATTTACTTAGAATGCTATGCACCCTTACTTGTCAACTGGGACTCTAGTTATGTTATGGATGTACTTTTAGCATCATACAGCTGTAGCTACCAAGAGACTGTTGAGTTCTGGGTATTGCCTGCAACCTGGGGATGAAAAAGGGGTCTTGTGGGTATTTTAACTTGTTTTGCTGTTTTTATTGTAATGAGGAGTCAAACATGAATTTAAAATGAACATGTAAAATCCTTTTAATTCAACCTAAATCCAAGGACATCTATTGACAACTTACTCTGTACACCAGCTCAACATTTACAAACTTAATAAAGAAATGAAATGCCCCTGCGGTGTGTGTGCTTTTTTTTCATGTGACATTTACACTTATGTTTACATGTGCACAAGCATTGCTAACAGAGATCTTAATCCATGCATTTTTGACATTGTGACTTGATTACTGTGGTGTCTGTTTATCTGGGTTGCCTAAGAAGAGCGTCTGAGGGGCTGCAAACTGTCCAGAATGTGACAGCCCATGTTCTTGTGTTTGGAGAAGGTAAATTTGAACATGTTGTTATTCCACTGGCTTCCTGTTTAGGCGACAGCCTCATTTAGGGTGTTGCTCCTCACCCATAAAATGGTCAGTGGCATTGCACCTATTTCATCTCACTTGGAGAAGCCTTATGTGCCTGGACATGCAGTGCATCCCCAAAGTCCGGAAAAAGACTGACGGCGAGAGGGTCTATATTTTTCTTGTATCAACATTGTGCTGCAGTCTGCTTCTCAAAATCAGGCAGGGCCTGCTCTGTTGATTCTTTAAAGTAAAGCTGAAGACCCGCCTGTTTGCCAAGGTGTTCGAGTCCTGAGAGGTGTTTGTTTGAGTGAGTCCCTGTTTTTGTTTTCCATCATGCCCCCTCTGGGCGACACAGTGACATAGTGGTTAGCAAATCCGCCTCACAGCAAGAAGGTTCCTGTCTCTATCTGGAAAGGGGGCCTATTCTGTGTAGAGTGTGCACGTTGTCCCTGTGTTCACCTTGGTTTCCTCTGATTTCCTTCCAAAGTCCAAAAAACAGTGGGTTCATTGGATGCTTCTAACTCCTTTGTGACAGGATAGGCCGAATAAATGAATTGAATATGTGCCTTAATTATTTGCATCATACTCTTAACCCATCTCACGTATACTTTGATGGAAAGTGCTCTGTAGATGTTATGGTTACGGATGATTCATAATTTTACATGAACGTAAATATTGTGTCTTTGTTGATTCTACATGCCTATGCACTACCCTCGTCTACCACTAGAGGGCGCGACAACTCCACTTTCTCCACCCTGCAGCGCTTCGCTGTGCAGCCTGTCTGCTGGGTGGTGTGCAGGTGGAGGGACGTGTGCTCAGGTCCTTCTCACAAAGAACCTGGAGGACACTTGTGGGAGAGAAAAAGGCTACATGTTGTAATGTGACCTTTTAGTTACTACCTTTCAGCTATTGCACTAATGAAAAACAGGTATATCCCATTTCTTTGTACCGGGACAGTCGCTGTCGGGTCTAGACAAACACCAGACCCCAGGCGTGGTGCGAGTTGTTTTTCTTAAACCCTGGGCTTTCATCCTGTCTCCATGTCCTCCAGTTTGCCAGACACGGTTCATTTTTATCTGAGAGAAGATGTCTACTGGCTGCCAGACGACCACTGCCAAGGCCATTCCATCGACCAGGAGGGTGACCATCACCGATGCGGAGCACATGCCCCATGACTACTCCACCACTCCCGGGGGGACCTTGTTCAGCACCACCCCGGGCGGTGTGTATTGTTTGTCGTGAGCCTTCCCAACACCTCCTACGTGGTGCCCGCGGTCATTTCTGTGCCGTCAGTTCGAGTTTCTTTGAGCTTGTGGAGACGGAGATCCCTCTTCTTCCACTCCATAATAGACCATGAGGCGCGCTGCTAATGCTGCGATCCCTAGCATGGCTAATGCTATATGCTAAAGTTTCCTAGAAAGAATATCGTCCACAAGAGAAGACCCGAGAAAAACCGACAGTCACACGCCAAGAAGCGGGAAAACCCCCGTCTCACACTTTTCACTTTATTACGTGTCGTCTTGTTTTATTTGTAGTTTTTTTTTTTTTTTTGGGGGGGGGGGGGCCCCTATCACGTTTTTAAGACGCTAGGGAAATTTTTTGTTCCTCTTCCCGGGGGCGGCCCAAAAAAACAGGGGCCCTCTTTGGTCCTCCTCCCCCACCCCGTTTGACTGAA
>CAAKHD010001913.1:53181-65441 GCA_901007705.1 Fistularia tabacaria
CCACAGCCCCCCCCAAAGAGCGGGAAAACCCCCCCTCCCCCCTTTTTCTTTTTTTCCTGTTCTTTTTTTTTTTTTTTTTTTTTTTTTTTTTTTTTGGGGGGGGGGGGGGCCTCTATCAGCTGTTTTGAAGACGCTAGCGACATCTATTGTTCCTCGTCGCAGTGACGTCACATACAAACAGGCGCTCTCATTGGTCCTCCTCTCACAGCCCGTTTGACTGAACCAGCACATTCATGTATTGTTGATTTTTTTTTTGAAGTCCTGTGCAAATAGTGCACGTTGCACACATATACATACACACACACACTCACACACATATGTATATATATATGTATATATATATATACATATATATATATACTATGTTTAAGCATTCATTGATCCTTTGTTTCTTCACAATGCACCAGGACTGCAGAACCGTGATCAACTTTGTAGGTCTTTAATTGTTTACAGTTTTAGAATATACAGGAGTTTTAGAATATATACTGTGTGCTTCTACCCCCTGTTTGGTTGTTATTCGACTTTTTTTTCTCAAACCTTCACTTCTATCAAAAGTCGGCCTTGAATCTGGTTTGACTGACAATTTTTTACTCTAAACCCATAGTGCTTAAGTTAGACTCGGCACATTATAACATTGCACATTAGTAAGGATTGCCCCCCCCCCCCTCAATCCTGCAGGAACCAGGATTATCTACGACCGAAAATTTCTCCTGGGATGTCGTAGCTCCCCTGTGGCGAAGACTCCTCCACGAGGTCTACCTGACATTCCTGGAGTGACCAGCCCTCCCTCTAAAGATGCCCACAACGGAGAAACGCCGAGCAACAATGTGACGGCGTTGGATGGCAACACCGCTGGTATGTGTTTTTGGTTTTTGTCTGATTCAATCAGAGTTATTTGCACCACTTTCTTTAAAACCAAGGTCAGGACACTGAAGTCCACCCCCTGTTATTGTTTCAAGTTTGCAAAAAAAAATCCACCGACTCTTTGACCTGTTGTCGGTTAGCGTTTCAGTGCTGGGCAGCGTGGCAACACATGTCAGGATGTTTAGTCACCCAAAATATGAAGAAGTAGGTTTTGTCATTTAATTATAAGGCCTCCCTCCATGAAGTTTGTTTTATTACCAAAGTAATCATTGACTTTAATATCAAGTATATCATTATAACCTATCCACACCTACTCCTGTCTGTCATATAATAATTGAATAATAAGAGAAAAGTTGAGGTTTGCAGATGAGTTGCAAAGAGATCTCATCATGACAATGACAATGGATTGTGTTTCTGTTGTGAGTCTGTGGTCCTAGAGAGACCCTATCTGCCACGGACTTTTACTTTCCGCTGCTTTAGTTACAGAAATATAGCTAAGGACAGACTATGTTGCTGTGATAGTGTGTTACAGAGCCGATCCTAAAATGAAGAGAGTTCAAAAAATGGATTTTCTAATCGACCAGTACTCAGTACTGATGTTGTAATGTAGTCGAGCCTACAGATGAGTCATCAACATGTTGTTTATTTATTTATTGTCGAGGACGCCGACTGTAAGGGAGCTGATCAATACCAAGGAGTGCATTCTGTAAAATGATCATTTCAAACTATGATGCTTCATAGCTGATCAGCTCCAGCAAACTTTATCTAACTATGAACATCACAGCTTGTTGATGACCTTCAGCTTTACTGTGAATGAGATGCTCTCTGCGACTGGGCCTGTATGGTTTGTTTTAGTTATTTTCGTGAGGCAAACTTTTTTTATTTTTGTTTTAAATTTAATTAAATGATTTATGACAGCCTCTACCATGATGTAAAGAAGCCCCCTGTTTAATAACAGTCTAAAGATATCTGCTTTTCAATTAGGTTGTTTATTACATCATGTTAAATGCAATTTGCTGAGGTATTTATCGTGGCACTGATTTACCTTTATATATAATTTAAATAATCACGATAATATAGAACAAGAATTCTCATTAATGTCAAAGGTACATTTTGGATCCTTTCAAGGTATTTTGAGGCTGATTTTGGATACATTTTCACAAATTTCAGATTTTTAGGGGGTACTTTCTTGCCAATGAATTAAGAAGCCTTTTGTTAAATGCACAAAGAAGAAAAACCCGAAATGATGAACCGTGTCTTAATGTAGAGAGTAAAGGGGTGACACAAATTTATATTTTATAGGTAAGCCGTGGCTCAGTATAACGTTAAGAATATATGTTTTACATTACGATAAAGCCGAGCCTCGACCTGAAATCACTGGACTGTAAATCCGGATGTTGAGAGGAGTTTCTCACACTGAGATGTTTGTGTTTTGGAGGTGATGACGCGCAGTTTGAAATGGACATCTAGGCCACGCAGGAGCGAAGCTTATGATGGATTTACTAGCGAGAGGCTGAAGAGGACCTTCTCCCGTCGTCCATTCCATGAAGAAGGAGGTTGGCTGGAGATAACGCAAATGTCTTTGTGTTTCAAACCGTTATCAATCTCATTAACTCGTTTGGCCTCAAAAGAAATCTAATGAAACATTTTCTGTTCGCTTCAATCCCATAGCCGATTCATGTGTGAACAAGCGTGCCTTTCTTTCTTGGCTATAAATGGAAAATTTTCAACCACAAGAACTTAATACCAAGAATGCCTCATCATTAACAACTGGAGTAAGCTAATTCAAACTGGACGTCTTTAGCTTTTTTGACAACCATGCCGGAAGGTTTAGCCTCTCACTGTGTATTTTATTTCTACACATTTCCTGACGTTCCCTTCTTCAGGTACTGCCTTGAAATTTTCTCGAGCTAATATATAATTGTTGAGTGTGCGCTTCAGGAAGAAATTAAAAAATAAAACATGACCCAATAATTATAGAAAATAATTTTGTTAATGGCATTTTGAAACAGATTTTCTCACGGTTTGAGAGTAAGAAAAATAATAAAGCAAACGCCATCGAAGCAAACGTCGTTATGATTGGGGTTTTTTCCCAGTATGTCTCAGTGTCTGCACATGCTTGTGTTGTTCACACCGCCTCAAATCACAGAGAGCAAAAATCAAATTCAAATGAATTCTTAATTTCACTTCAGTTCATATTTTATAGCATATTTTTAAAGGTCTGCTCTTTGACCTTCTTCCCAGTCTTTGGTGTTTGCTGCGTGCCTTGTGATTGTCACACCAGAGAAATTCCTCAAAGGGCTCCGTGACACCTGATAACCTCGGCCAGAGGCCTGGATGGAGTCGGGTCAATATACAACTGTACAAAGTCAAGACAAACTCCTTCCTCTGCCAACAAATGGCACCATGCACCAGCACCTCATCTGGTGCTGGGATCTTGTTTATTCACCCCGTCCATCGTCCTTTTACTGTAGTTTAAAGGAACCCGGCCTGGGAGGAGTAATTGGCCTAAATATGCTTTAATGTGTGTCTCATACGAGAATGTGTTGTTAAAAAAGCGCAAGGAATTATTTCTTTAAAAATTGCGATTTATAACCACCGAATGTAGCCATTGTTTTACTAGGGCAATGCATGTTGGGTTGATGACGTATACAGGTTGCGTTGTGTTAACTTTGGCTTTCCGCTAGTGTTAGCTTTCACTCGGTACAGTATGGTATATCCGTATCGGTGCGGTCAGTCAGCAAAGCAGTCCATAAATGTACAGTGAACAGCCGATGACAAAAAGTGGAGCTCCTTTTAACAGATGCTCGCTCTCTGTTTGCATAGCAATGCAGTTGCCGCACGCACACCGGCGACTTTGGCCAACTCTTGCTTCTTCACGTCTTTGTTCGTCTTCATTTTGACTTCTGTCTTCAGCGTTGTTCCTCCTCGCTCACATCTCTCTTCGATTCAAATGAGGAGGGTTGCACAGAGGACATGTTTTTGCACTGCAGGGTAAAATGACTGGGAACGAGCCCAGTGCAAACTCATGACGTCACTACCCTGACACTATCGCGAAGTAAACAATGGCAGCGTGCAAGTCAAAAGCTTTTTACAATTTTATACAAACTAAGATACGCTGAGGGATTTTATTATCATTCTTAAGTAGCTGGTGAAAATATTGATCAAATAGGACAATAACATCTTGGTAAGCAGGGATGCCTTTCAGGAACCTGACTAGTTTCCTTAAAACTACATGTTGAGTGTAGTTTGAAGTGTATGACTTATCCATGGCTAAATTTTGTTGTAAAGTATTCACTCGGCCTTTCACTAGTGCACGTTGAAATACACTTCAGCTCACACTGAATTGAAATTCAGCATCTTGTCACTTGCATGCTGATGTGAAACAAAAGAAAAGAACACTGCAGTCATTCATGAAATCATAATGGCTTTTTGATTTCTTTAAGATCAAGTCTTTGTGTCAGGAATGAGAACATCTTTTACAACTTTCATTTTTATTCTGTATATCTGTCCACTCAGCCTCCCTGAATATGGACACTGAAGAGGTTCTGCAAGCACAACCCCTCGTTTTGATTGAGCAGAAATAATCAGAGAAGATATGCTTTTGCCATGTAAGCCCTCCAGTGACTGTCAAGAGAAATTTTCGGGGTGTCATTAGTGAGCGTGCTTTTCAGAAAACACATCGGCCAAAGGAAAAGGCAAGCCGGGGCACAGCTCTGTCTGCCGTCGCCTCGGATCTGAAGTTGCGGATTGAATGATTTCATGTTATCTCTCCCAGTCTGCCCCGTCTTCCACAGTAGCCTAGGCATACACACATTTTTGCTTGGCCCACTGGCCTACCAATCTGTTTGTTTGGGGTCTAATCTCCCCTTGCCACCTCTGCTTCCTGACACCCGTGGCCCCCCCTTCCCTCTCCCCCTCCCCTAAATAAACAAGCGCTACTGCTTTTCTCTCCCTCGTTGAGCCATCCCTCCGTGTGTCGTACCACTTCGGCCCTTCGGTGCTTGATCACAATCAACAAAAGACGCCTGGCCAGCGAAGGACCCTAATGACCCCTGATGATGTGATCTGTGAACGGCCCGAGATATTGATCGGAGGTGAGGCGACCAGAAACCCTTAGAAAGTCAGCTGGTCACAGTTTTTGCAAAATTATGTATGGAAGCAGCAAATTCTTGATAATGTGAAAGTTACAGAATCTCAAGTTCTTCTAAATAAGGAACATCAGGAATTGATATTAATGATTTGAACTGGTCAGTGTTCACCAAGCCGTGAACACGTTTCGCCGAAACTATTCCCCGCGCGGATATTCTCAAGGAACACTCAGACAGACGCCAGGCATGGTCTGATGCTTTTATTTAGATCACACAAATTCAGTGACTTTTAAGTGCCCGGAAATATAAAACACAAGCGACAACAAAATAGAAAGTTTTTATATGTATAGTTTTAACATTATATACAATATATACATTATATAGTTTAAATATGTTATTTGTTCTCCACAAAGTTTTGCTCCTTCACATTCAGAGAAAAATATTACTGTTGTGAATTAATGACCCACCTGTATATATAGATACATATATATGTATAGATATGTGTGTACATACGTGTGTGTGTGTGTATATATATATATATATACATACACACACACATATATACACATATATATATATACAGATATGTCTGTTTGGATTCATATACATATATATACATATATGTTTGTGTGTGTGTGTGTGTGTGTGTATGTATATATATATATATAGGGAGTCCAGGTGCTTCAGTGACAGCCACACTCTTCAACTATCATGTCCTCGTGATGCCGCAGAGCCAGATCATCACTCTCATAGTAAAGCATGGAGAGCGGGCTGAGGCGTGTTGGCACGCAGGACGGGCAGGACACTCTCTCCGGGTGATGGTGTCGCAAGAGACTCTGCAAAGAGAAGTCGTCAGATATTAGAAGAAGTCCTTGTGATTGGGTAACATTAAGTCAAATGGAATTGAAAAAAAGAAATGCAAAAGAAATGGTCTTACCTGCATGTATGCGTGGTTGGTGGGGTGGAAGGAGTCATCCAGAGGTGCGGGACAGTCCCCTTCACAGCGGTACGCGTTGTAGCGTTTGGGATGCACAATCCACTCGTCCCAGCCGATGTGGTCAAAGTCCACCCACATGTCCACCTTCCTGCACAGCGGCCGCTGGACCGTCTCTGCAGGTGGCGGTGCGGTGGGCGCGGCCGTGTCCGCCAGCCTCACCCTCTCCAGACGGTTTCTTTTGTGGCGGCGGCTTTGGCCGTCACCTTTGACCCCGTCCTTGGTGACGTATTTGGAATTTTCCACCGTGTGAATAAGACTGTACGCGTCGTCCTGATGCTGGTTGTCTTTGAAAAAGATGACCATCATGACTCGATCCGCCGTCGGGTAGTTTATATTCGGCGCCTTTCCAAGATTCCGGAGGAGGGCCTCGCCGTCCTCGCCGCTGCCGTGGTCGGCCTCAGGCTCTCCAGAAGCTTCGGGGATCCGCTCCACGTCTCCTTGGTAGAGCCAGTATTTCAAAAGGGATGTGACATTGTAAACCTTCCAGGACGACGCCGTGGTGCGGGGCGACCCGCTCAGGCTTCCCAGGAGAAGCCGCTCTTCCCGGCACGACTCGCCACCGCGGCCGCAGCTCTGTTTTCGGGAGTGGTGCAAGTCCACGGAGGCACGCTTGGAGGCGGAGAAAGCCGGTAATCTGATCCAAAGCTCCGCCAGCTGGACCAGGTTGCCGGTGGAGATGGATGACAGGTCAAACGAAATGCTCCACTTCTCCCCGGCCTGATGGCAACCTGGAGATAAAGCAATACACGTTAACGGAGAGTCCCAAATATCAGACAACGGTGTCGAGGATTCTGGACAAACCAGACCCCTGTGACAAATGTCAAATCACCGGGGTGGGAGGGCGAACAGACAGGATGTGTATTGAACCCCCCCTGCGTAAGGCTGTCTGAGGGCTAATATACACACCCACTCACATAAAACAGAGAAACCCTTTAAAGTTGAATAAGCATTTTGACACTTGCTGGGTTGTAAAAAAAAAAAAAAGGGTCTGATAGCTGATAACGCAGCGGCTGCAGAGCTGCAGAGGACAGCACAAGGTAAAGGAGATTGTGCTGGTTTGGCACCAAACAGACACGTTTTTAATTAAAGAAGAATAAAATAAAAGCCTTTTAATATTATTGATTACGTAAGGGCTCAATATCGGAGCGCTTCGGGCACCGTCCGATAATGGAACACATTGGGTTTGACACACCGTCCGATAATGGAACAAATTATGTTTTACCGGCCTAGGACACCCGATCTGCGTTTTAATGCCAGATGTGCGAACGCGCCCCGCACCTGTCCAGATGTTGCGGGCGTCCCGCACGCTCGACTCCCGTGTTCTCGTTTCAGATCCCTACGCGCGTTGTTTTTAATTGTTTTGAAACAACAAACTTCAGGGAAGGGCGGGGGACTCACCGCTGGCCGTCAGGCTGAGGATGGAGTCGACGGTCGTGAGCGCGGAGATGCCGCCCGCCGACCGCGGGGACGCGCCGAAGGACCGGAAAAGCTGCATGATGAAATGCGGGGAACCGGCGGCCGGTCCGCGGAGCCCCGTCTTCCGGCCGGAGGCGGCGATCCCGGGCCAGCAGAGCAGCAGCAGCAGCGGCAGCAACGGGAGTGATCTCCGGACCTCCATCTCCGGGAGAAAGTCACTGGGGGGCGGGGAGGGGGTCGCAACCTCTGAAAGGAAAAGTTTTTCTGGAAGGGTGGGACGTGCGTCCGGAGCCGCGGCCGCCCCGGACAGCCGCTTTTATAGCGGACAGCTGCCCTTTGATGACCCCGGAGTCCCGGGGGCCTCCCAGCGGAGCCGCTGAGCCGCGGAGGACAGGACAGCAGCAGCCAAGGTCACGGTCCTGTCAGCCTCCTCCCTCTCAGTCCACTTTACATCCACCCTGATATATATATATATATAGAGAGAGAAAAAATAATAAAGGGATTGTTATTAGTTTGAGTTCTGTTACAGGTTGTTCAGGGATTTATTTTTAATTTTCAAGCTGCAGGTTGTACGAGTGGCGAGCAGGTCCGATGATCCAAATCACTTTTGGAAAATGACTTCACAGCTTGTGACTGAAAATGCAATTGAAACTGGTAATGAGCTCATCATTGGTATATCAGTGTCCCCCTTTTTTTGAGGGTCAGTATAGAATATACACTGAGATAAAGGCTCGTTGGCTGTTTCGGTGACTTAAGCGGGAAATTGAAAAAAAAAGAATAATAATTGAAAAAAGCAGGAACACCTCTCATGAAACAATAAACAAGCTAAAAATAAAAATCTTATCAGACCCCTCACATAAGGGAGTTCACATAAATATGATAACTTAAAAAACTGTGGCGTACAAAGTATCGGAAAATGTAAAAAAATAATTATATATATATATGTATATTATTTTTTTATATATATGAACATGCTTGTACAAGAACTGAAAACAGCATCAGACGACAGCTGCTTACAGCAGCAACACAGGTGAGTCTATGGATGAGTGAATGAATGAATTAATATGACAGATATAAAAACTCATTTATTCCTCGGTCAATGAAGTCACTTAACATGATGGGGTGTGGATGAATGAGGATGACAAGGTGTGTTGCAAAGTATAAAAATTGAAATAAAATTGTACATATGTGATTTTGATTGCTCCGAGACGAATGTTTCCTTAGGGAGACAAATAAAGAGACACCTTGAACGTTAATCTTCATTCGCTCTTCATCACATAAGCTAAAAATAAATCCACTTTTCCCCCTTGCTTTAAACAAAAGGTCAGGTTTTAAAGTGAGTGAAAAGGGGTGACATCCAAAAAATATATGATTTTTTTGTTTATTTCATTCATTAAAAAGGCAAATGCAACAGTCGCATTTAACACACATGAATGAGAAAATAGCAGAAAGAAGTAAAAGCTTATGTCTGCCCCTTATCAACACAAAGTAATAAACACTTCCAGTTCAATAAAGCCTATAACAAAGTAATCTTATCAATTTAAGAAATTACAATAACTTTTGTGAAACAAAAGTTCATCTGCTAATCTCCAGTTATAGTTTTGTAACATTGAAAGTTTTAGATTCTTTTTTAACACATAAATGGACTTGGATTTTTTAATTTCACAATCAAGACTGTTCCATAAACTGACGCCTTCGATTGAAATACATCTTTCCATTATTGTTGTTCTAAACCTGGGTTTAGTAAAAACCTCAGTTCCTTTCAATTCATTATACTTTCCTTCTTAATGAATCTGTTTTGTAAGTTGTTGGGTAAATTTTTCTGATGAGCTTTATACATAACTTTTAGAAGGTTGTATTCTACCAGTTCATTAAATTTCAAGGGTTTTAATTGAATAGATATTGGATTGGTTGGGTGTCTGAATCCACTGATGACTCAAATAGCTCTTTCCTTTAATAAGAAAACTGGATTAATGTAGGTTTTACAATTACTTCCCCATACTTCAATACAATAGGTCAAATTTGGAACAATGAGCGAGTTATACAACAGAAACAATACAAAATAAAAAATGTGACAAGACAGGTACTTCGAATCAGTTATCTAAAAAAACAACATTTGGTTACAAGCAAACACCTAAATGCCTCCGCATATAATATATAGAAATGGAGTTATATACATTCAAGTGAGTAAATTGCGTAATTCTAAGTAACAGAAACAGTGTAAAGGATTACACTGATATTAAATAGTGCAATAAACTGTCGACGCAAACAATGTCAGGAAGAATGTGACCTCAGTTCTTTTGAATAACGCCATTCATAACATTCAGGAAGGGATGATAATAAGAGCCATTTTTTTAAAAGTTCTGTACGGCTCATCCTCTCTATAACAGCCGTGTACTTCAGAACAGTTGGTGCCCTTGACCGGTTGCGGCCTCGGGGTCTCATCTTATCCTGATGAAGATCTCCTCATAATGTTTTTATGAAGTCCTTCACCTGCGAAAGAATGAATGAATGCAATGAGTCACTTGAAACGCGGGAAAACAGAAAGATGAAGGAGGCGAGTTGAGCAGGTGAAACGTCAATTAGTACCCGTGTTATGTAATCCTCCTGAACCTCCGGGTCGCTCTGAAACTCCACGCCGGCGTCGAGCTGTAACACTGGCGCCTGCCGCAGCCTCTCGAAATGCACTCTGGACGGAAAGAGTGGAGCCGTGTGGATTAGTAAGTCGGCGCAAACGGGCTGAGTGTGTCAACAGCCGGAGGAGGAGAGGGATGAGGTGACTTCAAGTCAGAGTCAAGAGACGCAGACGTTGATCGTAATCACATTACTGAGAAAGGCTAATATAACTTGTGTCTTCACCTGCATGCATCTAAAATATAAAACCCAGAGGCTAACGGATGGTAAACAATACTAATCATAATAATAACAAATAACCATTATTGCTATTATGAATATGTGAGTAATTACAAAATAAATACATAAACCAATAATATTAGATTAAAATGAAATAACATAAAAATGACTAAAGAATTATTAATCATAATTAAACTGAACAAAATAAAATAAAATTAAGATACATAAGCCATAAGAAATACCTGCCTCTGTCACTCATACTCACTCAGTGCTCTTCTCAACAAGCCACCTCTCATGTTGACGATGCAGCGTTTCTAAATAGTCCAGTTCTACGCCCTTCTCTTCATCCCTTCCTCGCCGCTGCAGCCGTTGCATGCAGGTCTGCGAAAAAACACGCAGTCCTCTTATCATAACCGGAAGGAATTCAAAGATTCATCCCGGTGTTTTTTTAGCTTAACATCAGCCAAAAGGCATGGGAGCATCCGACCTCCGGAGTGGCTTGAAGGTAGATTATGCCCTCCAGCTCAACCCGGTGCCCCAACTGTTCCACCAGGAGGGAGTGCCAATCCTGGTAGACGGTCCACTCGGTGCGGTTGATGCAGCCCAGCTCAAACATGTTCAGGGCAAAGATGTATCTGAGAAGGCAGAGAGTCAATAAGCCAGTTGGGTTTCATCTTTCTGTCCGTTCTCACATGCTGTCTGCAGCTCACCATCGGGTGACCGACTTACCTGTCGCTGTATATGGAGCGTTCGTAGATCTGCACGGGCGTGCCGACTGATCTGAGGAGATGTTCTGCAGGGGGCTGCAGCTGCGTCCGCAGCCTGCTCATACAGGAGTGCGTCTGAAAGGTGTAGGACCAGCGCTGGGGGTCCTGGTACATCATCTGAAGCAGGTTGCTGACGGTGGTCTGGGGGGATGCGTCCTGTGAAATAAAAAAAGACGGCCTCGTTCACGTCCCCGAACCTTTGACTCGTGCTGTGGACGGTGAGACGACATGCAAAACCTTCGGGCTGTCGCCTTCTATGTTCTGCCACTTAATGACAGGCTCCGCCACCACCTCCCAGTCCAGACAGGCCGCTCTCAGGAGCTTCACAAAGGTGGACTTCCCAACAGCTGACATTTAGGGAGAAACATGAAGTTAATTGTGACAAAGTTGAGTTTTCGGGGGAGCGACTGAAACACCCTGATCTCACCGATGTTGCCCTCGATGGAAACTCTCCTCACTGGAGGTCTTCCATCTTCGCCTGACCCTGTCAGAGCTGGGCTGGAGGAAGGGGGATGCCCGCCTGAAGCCCGAACCATGGCGCTGTGTCCCTGTCTGGCTTGTATTCTGGCTCTCAGGATGTCGTCCAAAATATTAAAGTGTGAGGGAGGCGAAATCAACCCTGACCTCAAAGCCTGCAGTAAACCCGTCTGACCTTTAAACCTGAGTTTGGCGTTTAACATGACCGACATTTTGACGGACGTAAACACAACATAACGAACACACGGCTGTCTACATTAGCTCTTCCCCTCCGCTATGTCGTCCTATTATCCAATTCGTTTGAAACTATTATAATCATAGCTATGACTTAATTATTATCATTACTGTTACCATTAGTTGTAAAGTCACTACACAAAATGTAGCTTGTCTCAAAATTCGCAACTTTAGTGAACCGTTTGGACGGTTCAACACTCGATGCTAGGCTAACGACAGTGCAGACATGAGGTACTTCCGGTTCAGACATATTGGCGCACCACAATAAAAGCATGTCAAGCGCAAATATTCAGAGGTGATGTATGGCTGTAAATGGGGAACAATTGAAAATAAAAATAAAAATGAAAACGGCAATTTAAAGAAATTAAAAGGGAATTTTAACTTCCCTCCCCTGTATTCAATTTTCAAAATGTATGTGTCCTCTAAAACTGGTTGACAAGACTCTCCATTTTAACCAATACTCTTGCTAAATTAAATGTTTCATTAAGACTTTATTACAGCATGAAAATCATTGATACTTAATCTTTTAATATTAACATTCTAACTTCAGCATTTATCTAT
>CAAKHD010001914.1:14841-26940 GCA_901007705.1 Fistularia tabacaria
AGGGGGTGTGGGTGTGTGTGTGGGTGGGTGGGGGGGGGGTTGGCGTCATTCTCCTGCAGGATTGTGTCAAACCTTTCCGTTTAAAGAGAGATATAGGCGGCAGAGTGATGCCGTGTTCTGAGTTAGTCGATGATTTGCAGAGGTTTGAAAGTGCACTGAAGAGGAGTTGCAGCGGCCGTGGATGATATTACTGCGGCCCAGAGTGGTGCTGCGGGCCCAGCCAAGCGATATCAAAGCTTTCTGATTCCGGACAAAGCAAATCAGCGTGACCGGGCAACTGAAGCCGCACAAAGCCCGAAGCTTCAATGATCATCAATCACGAAATGCCCAATTTCAGTCCGACTTTGTGGTAATGAGCTGAGTTGATTTGAGCTGGATATTGATTTGTTGTCTGATAGACTGACTGGCTGCGATGGCGAGAGGCACATTCTCCGAGAGGTTAAGTCAACCTGCCCATCTTTCATTTATGCAGAATATCAGCATGACGTGAAGAGATCAGATCGGGGAACGTGAGGTCACCTGGCGCCTTGATGGAGACAGATGAGAATCATCAGCATATTTCTGGTATGGAAATAATTGCATAACATCAGGGGTGAGAGGACTGAGGGGAGCCGAGCACCGACCCTTGAGGCACCCCCGTCGAGATCCGTCTGGGCTGAACACTTTCCAAGATACTCAAAAATATTCATTTGTGATTGGAAGGCCAAGAGTCGAACCTGGTTTTCAGGCGAACGGAGAACCTGACGTGAACGGATCATCTCATGACCTCTTACAATCAGCTTCGTGGTGAGGATTCACCTGATGTCACGTTCTGCAACTACGTGTCTCCAATGACAACCCAGTGGGAAGTTTTGCTTTTTAAATCGCACTCTTACCTCACAGCAGGGAGTTTCCCGGTTTAATTCCAGCTTGGGCCTTCCCGTGTCAGGTCTTTACGTTCTTCCCAGCGCCACCGTGGGATCTCCTCAGGTTCTCCAACAGAATCATCAGAATCATCAGAATAAGCTTTATTCGCCAAGTACGTGTGACCGCACAAGGAATTTGACCCCGGATATTTCGCTCTCCAGTGGAGTTACATGCAAAATACAAAAATCAGGTGCTAATTTACAAATAGTATTTACAAAAAGTATTTACAAATAGTATTTACAAAAAGTATTTACAACATCCTCCAAAACTCCAAAACCGCCCACAGTCGGTGGGTTGAATGGGTAGATGGTCTGAGGTCTCCGTGTGTGCCTCTGTGATCGACAGGTGACCGTACAGGTTAAACCCCTTGACAAACCTACGTTCTGGACAAACCTTATGAATGAACTATTCAATAATTCATGCATTCATTCATTATCTATTCCACTTGCAGGGGCCCGGGAGCCGATCTCATCCGTCATCGGCCGAGTCGATCGCAGGGTCACATGAGGAGATATACAACCGTTCATTCTCTCATTCATGCAATTCAGGGTCTCCAGTGAAGCTACTGCATGTTTTCAGAACACTACGCAACCTATGAATGAATTCATGAATGTAGACGTTACAGTCAGCCGGCATGGTTCACTTCAGTGAAACAAAATTGTTTGTGCATAAAAATAGGCTTTTTTTTTTAAATTGCATGGACGGGAGAAATTGCGGGCAAAATTAATTTTAACAAAAGAGATGCTGGTAAAACTATGCCTGTGGTGCTGATCAATTTTTTAATGCTGGTCTTTTTTAATCTCCATGTTTGTGACAGCGGAATAGGACAATTTCAAAAACCGTTCTGGAAGAAATAAAATAAGAAGGATAAAAAATTTAAATTAAATAAATGATAAAAACGTCTCATGGACAAATAGGTGGTGAATCTTTTACTGCATTTTAAAATATGGAAAAGCCAATTATATTAATTTTATCTGGTGTCACCATTAAAATGCCATAACATGTCAACAACCCATGATGCCTGTATCTTCTTCAATTGTGTTTTTTCTTTTCTTTCTGGTGGGAAGGATAAAAAAGGGGACAAAAATATCATCTCTGACCTCTCTTGTTCTGCCACCTCTTTTCATGAATGAGTTTGCAATCTCTTGAAATAAACCGTGGCTTGTTGGGAGACACACGAGACCAGCCAAAGGAAACTCATTGCTTATTTATTGTATACTCCGCAAGTGTACATAATTCATGGCGCCAAGTTATTGCGGGTATTTTCTAGAAATACGAATTATATTTTGTGGATTGCAGCCGACGTCCGATGTCTTTTCAGACCCCGGTGTCCTCCGTTGACGGCATCGGTCACATTGTGTTCGATTGTCTTTCTCAGTGCTGCATATTCACTTAGTATGTCTTCAATAGCTCACAAATTCCTTTGCATTAATCTAGATAAACACTTAATAGTTGATTGGTATAGTTAATAATGCGTATTGTACATTGATGCGAACGCACGTATTGCTCTACCCACGTTTTTACAGTTTATTAAGGTCCTGATCGATGTATGGTTCCAAATATTGGATGTAAAATATTGGGTTTTCACAAACAGTGCTGGGGGAGCAGCCCTTCAATTGTGTTTCTTGTTTTTGTTTTTCATTTATATGTAAAAATTCCCTCGCTATATGTGTGTGTCTCCCCGTGTTCCGGCGTCGCTGCCCGCCCCGGTGGATCTGTGACAGCTACATTAAAATGATTGGCTGCACATTCAGAGAAAATAACCCTTATAAAAATTCCAGCTTCAGCCCACCCCTTTAGACATTTCAATAATTAATGATCCTTCCTTCCTGAACCTCACTCATGGGTCAAGGGCTGATGTATGGGAGCCCAGAGGGGACATATAGGAAGCATTAGCCGGGTTTGAGTCTGTACAAATGGGAAGTGAGTGATGGTGGAGAATTTTGACATCCCCTGACGTCTCAGACGGAGGGGAAAACAAGGCGCTGTTGCAAATGGAGCAAATTCATGCCAGAAGAAGTGTCTGCAGAATTAGAACAAGGGAGAGATATTTGTAGCTAACCTTGGGCGGACATTGAAATATTTTCGTAATCACTCGTCAGCCCTTTTTTGAATAGTACTCCTATTAAAATGTACCTGCTTTGCATAGTGTGGCGCAATTAATCCGACTTGACTGCTTCCCCGTCGAGTGCCAATGGAATTAATGGGACTGGAGATGAAGCTGGTCGGATGTGGCTGAGGATACTCACACGCCGCCCGGGGATGTAATCTGTCCAAGCAAGACAAACGTTCACACATTTAACCACATGGAAGGATGAAGAAGACGCATGAAAGATCTTCGATCTACTTCGTGTAAAACAGAAAGGGAACGGGTACGGTGAGTTTTTTCGCCGATTCTCTCTTCCAGCGGATTTCAGCAGATAAATGAAACCATTCATTCATTCATTCATTCATTCATTCATTCATTCATTCGTCCGTTCATTATCTATATCGCTTATCCGTCGCTCAGCTTTGCAGGGGTACTGGACACCATCCCAGCTGCAACCGGAGGAGAGGCAGAGTTCACCCTGGACCTGCAGCCAATCGATCGCAGGCTCACACACAGAGACATTCATTCACCCGTCATAGAAAGATGTAACGTCACCTTCTTCAAATAAGTCATTTCTTTACGATTCTTTTATTTATTCATTTTTTTCAGATGAACTCCTTCTTCAACATCTAAGTAGTTTTTGGGTGCTTTTTTTCTGAAAAACTCAAAAAATATGACTTGGGCATTTATTTTAAGGAGGCGACAATAATTATTGTCACTCTTTCCTTCACGTGTCATAGAGAGATGTAACATCACCTTCTTAGAATGAGTCATTTCTCGAATTTTTTTTTGTTTATTGTAACTGGTTATTCAACACGTGACTCGGTTTTGCGTGTTTTCTGAAAAACTCAAAAACATGACTGAGGCGTTTATTTTAAGAGGGCGACAATAATCATTCATTGCCTCATTATTTTGAGACATGCAACCATTCTGTCACTCGTTTGCAGATTGAGACGTACGACCTTTCACTCCCTCATTCGCAGATATTCAATCATTCCCCGTCAGGTCTCCGATGAAACCCCTGCCGCATGTTTTTTGACGCATGCGGAAGGAAACCGGAGGAAATCCGCGCAGACAAGGGGGAGGAAACAGAGACTCCACGCAGAAATCGAACCAGGGACCCTCTCGCTGCGAGGCTTGAGCTCTAAACGCCAGGCCACCGTGCCGCCCTCATCTTCTCAAACTCAAATATGCTGCCTACTCACCATTAGATAGCTGGAAATTACTTTTTTTTTTCTCTCCATTTGACTTGTGAAGCATGGGGGTTTGAATTTTTTTTTTTTTTTTTTTACATGACAAAGACATCATCCAGGGCATTCTTTCTATTTTTTTTCCATCTTTTTCTTTTTTTTTTTTTTTTGGGTGAGCGGTGGAAGTGGGCCGTGTCCTATCTCTGTGGTCAGCACAGCAACTTCAATAAAGTCCATCCCACAGAGGCCGGTGCCCTTAGAACTGTAAAGCAGCTCAAAGTGCCTCATAAATCCAGACACAAAAGGCAAACAAGAGTGAGCAATTTAGTCCTCGCTGCTCTGTGAAGGGTCTCGCAGCCCACACAGCACCATTCAGGGGACTAAAACAGCCCAGGATTACGCTTATCAAGCATTAACTGTTTGGTCGCACAGATAAAGGCTTATTGCTGTGGGACAACATTAATGGCCCGTGGCTGAGTGCAAAGCGCCTCCTATATGGAGAAGGAGGTTGAGTCAAGGGTGAGAAGGGGAGTTGGAGGGGGGGGGGGCTTCGGCAGAACAAACGCTTCTTTCGATACTGATGAGAGCAAATTAAGGGATGGGCAGTTAGAGTTTGTTAAGTGCTATTATCTTTTTAGCCCGTAATGAAAAGGAAAGGGGCAAATGAACCACAGAATGAGGGAACAAAGGCAATCCCTCATCATCCTAGGGTCTGTGTTTCTTCGCTTTTTTTTTTTCCTGAGGCTAATAATAGCCCAGACGGACCGAGAGTCTGGCTTAAAAGCACTGGGAAAATGTCGCCGTGGAAGTACAGATCCGTCATTAACATGTCACCGTAGAGCAGAAGGAGCAGTTCCAGTTGGTTTGGCATGGATCTATAAAAGTGAAGCGGAAGTCCTGACAACCTTGAGGAGCAGGTGTGACCTCGGACGCTACAACCAGCATGGGATGAACGCCACATCGGATGTGGAGGACGTCACTTTGACCAACCCGTCGTGCTAAATGCTCGGGCAAAGTATTATTGGACCTTACGTTTTTTTTTCCCATCCCTCTTTGACAGCTTTCATAACATGAACGTACATTAACGCTTATTTTTACGTCACTAGATTTTTTTTTCTTTTTCAGTTCCCGTTATCGGGAAACAAAAAAGAGAAAAAAACCTGTGTGTGCGTTTCACACACTTTTCTTTTTTCTGTTGTTCGGCTTGTGAGTGGCTCAGTCTTTGTCGAATCGCACAAGGGGTGAACATAGAATCGTTTTTCTTGCGTCTTCTGAGAAAACGCTCCTCCGTCCAATGATAATTGGCGGCCATTTTTGACCCCTCGGCGCGACGCCGAGTCCATTTCACTTCGCTGCCTCGTCGCCGGACTCGCCACACAAAAATAACGGAACTACTGCATGAATCTCGCTTAAAGATGAGAGCTGGAATGTCAATCAGGTGGCATATTTTCAGTTTCACCATCAGCTCAGGCTACAGATCTCAAAAAGTATCGTTCCTCTGCAAGATACCTCACGCCGTTGGTCATATGCTGCCCGTAGTCGGTTTAGAGGTGCAATTACAGCCAGAGAGGCCATGGCTTAACATGGCTGGCTCCTTCTAATGATAGCACTAATGTCATGACTGCTAATGAGACATTCCCAGAACACACAATTCAAATTTAAGTCTACGGACGATGGAGATGGTGGAAGGTGAAGGCGACTAAAATGAGACAAAATTGAAAAGACCCAGATCAGAACGATAGCAAGAAGTGTCTGGAGAGAACTGAAAATGTGTGATGGAGCACGAATGTGACTGCGGCGATTAATAGTGAGAGGCAGATCGAATGCGTGACAAACTATCAAGTGAATCCGGCAAGAAGCTGCTGCGGAACCCGGCCAGTAGCCAGGAAGAAGAGGCCATTACGAGGGTTCATTACCGAACGCCACAAAAGCCTGCTGTGCTATAAATAAAGATTCCTTCTTTGCACGTTGGTGTAAGACCTATAAACGTGAACTTTTCACATCTGGTCCGACTAGCTTCCTTCTACCTTAATTAAACCATCTTCGTCTGCTCGGGTGCTTGAGCTCAATTCATGTCACGCTTTTATCCCGGCGTGAACATCACGCCGCATTTCACCTGGGTGTTCCCACGACCACTGATACGCCCTTGCAAACCCCATACAGATACAGTCTCAGCAGCGGTAAATCCTTCCGAGGGTTATATTCTATATAAATCCTGCAATCCTCACCTCGCTTTCAGTCCTTTGGCGGCAGTTCGCTCCTCTCCCTTTTCTCCAAATGCCCCCACACACCTCCACGTCAATGTACGGCTTGTCTTAAAACATCTCCCTCCGCAGACCTGCCACGTTCTCCAGGAAATTGTATCAACAAAAGTATCCCACCACCTTTCGCTTATCACTCCCAATTCGCCTCTCTTTCTTTAAAGGGCGCTTGTCTAAATAAACGTCCCACAACTTGAGGCCCTGGGATTTCCCGTCTCCCGGAAGAACCATGATATGCAAAGAAAAATAAAAACCTACGACGAGCCACTTCGCTCCATCTTAGCTTGAGCGTGTGTCGAGTGTTATTTTACATTTTCCCTTGAATTTTTCGGAGGCAGCCAACCATGCACTGCTCGGTTTTTCTTTGGTCGAGGTTTGGGGAATGCTATCCCGAAAAGAATTACTTTGCCCATTGATATTCGACACTTTTCTCATCTATTGTACCCCAGTTGTTTGCGCAATTTCTTTATTTTTTTTACCGCACAAAAAAAAAAAAAAACAATCCACCCCCGGCAGAGGACGGCACGACACAACGTAGCAACCACAAAGCAGCCGTGGAAGAGAAGAGGATCGACCAGCCATTCTCCATTTGCGTTTGTTCCGACACCGCAGACTTTCCCGTGACAGTGGCGGCGGTGTGAATACTAAGGAGAAAATCGGCAGTGCAGGAAAGGCGCACGGGTCTCAATCACCTCCCAGGAGATGAGGGGTTGCTTCAGCGAGCGAGAGAAGAAACAGAGACTTGGACTTTACTCATTGATACTGCCCACCGAGGTAAAGAGTTTCAAATGGGCGGAATTACGAGATCAATACTGTGATTAGCAGAGGCCTTGTAGCTATTGCATGTTGTTTGCAATCCATTGTATCAAACTAAACCCAGGAGGCCCAGGGGTCTGTTTCTCTTTCTCAGCATGGAGGGCGAAAGAGGATGAGGATGAGGAGGAGGAGGAGCTCCTGGCAAAGAGGCAAAAACAGGAGCAACCTTAATTAAAAAGACTCACCAAAATCTATACGAACTGATAGATGTTTGCAGTTTCATATCGTGTGTTAATGATTCGGTATCCGGTGACCGTTTCATATGAAAGCTGGTTTTTAGTCATGACTGCACGAAAAGTGTCCACTCAAAAGCGTATGAAAAAAAATGGTTTGGTCAGTATAGCGCGGGAAAAACAACTGGGGAGTAACGACACGTTTCTGGAGGTTCTCAGTCATCCAGGTCATGGTGAAGTCTTGTCGAAATCTTCTTGTCGTGGAAAATTGACTTGAATTTCTTCGCTTGAGAGCGTTTCACCCCTCATCCGAGAGGCTTCTTCAGTTCTAATGTCTTCTGGGGAGCTTCTGACTTTAACTGTTATATGTTATATTATATATAATAATATATATAAAAATGTATATGTTGTATTCGGAAACAAGACTTTAAAATTGAAGGTTTGAGTTTCTTCGGGTGAAGAAATTCAAGCCTTCAGTTGCCACGAGAAGATTCGACAACAAATTCAATTTTTTTTTTTTTTATTCCTGACTTATCACTAGCAACATCAAAAAAAAAAAAAAAAAAACGTTCACTCGAACACATACATGTATATTGGAAATTGAACTCCTCCTGCCCTTAAAAGGCCAGAACTATTTGCAGCGCCAATACTGGACGCTACATATATGCTCAAGTTACATGCATAAATGGGTATGTCCGTTTCAAACCCCCCACCTGCTACCCATGCGTACTTTAGGTTGCCGTCGTTGTGAAACGATACATCCACTGGTGGCCGTTGCTGAGTTCGGAGTTCTCTTCCAAGTTGCGACATAAAAAGAGGCTGCGCAGTCGACGGCGGTAGTCTGTGAGACCATTAAATACAAGGCAGCATGTGGTCTCCTTATTCTCTGTTCCTTTCGGTTACCAGTGGTACTGCCCTGTTTCCTGTGTCTGGCTTTGCTTTTGGTCAACTGAAATACCAACAGTTATTGTGAAACAAACTGTAGGTTTAATCTGGTCAAGCACATTAAAATACCGCAAATACCTTTGTGAATATCACTGGTTTATTTTGGCATAGTCTGTTATGCACCCCCCCCCACACACACACACACAGGGGTAGACGTGATAGACTTTTCTCTAAAAGACTGTTCTCTGGTTAGATTGCATTGATGGCCGCGGCTGTATAGCTGAAAATAGGCCTTGGCGGTGTTTCTATAGGCCTGTTTCACACAGCTTTCCCACATTTAACATTTTTGATGTAGACATATCACCGCGGGGCTGTGAAAGGTGAAAATCTGTAACTCTAAGGATTTTCAGGTGGTATTACTTAAAATGAATATGAGTGCTCTAATTCAGTCATTTTAATTGGGGCCATTTTTTCCCCCGCGGCATATAATTGATGCCATTAGCTTTTTTTCCAGCGCTTTTGCCACAATGACAAATATAGATTTTCATGTCCTGTGTCAGTGATTCAATTCTTTTCATTGTCAAACGTCTGCATTGAAGTCAACCTGGTTCTTTTCTCGCAAGCTTTTGATCACGTAAGAATCGCCGAACCTCCGAATTGATTGTTGCCACTCAAACAAGAAATTTGATTTGACGCACAGCGGGTATCATTGTTGACTGCCAAACAACAACCTCACCCACAACGAAGACAAGGTCTCCCGCAGTGCCTCTTGAACAAGAACGGGTGATCAATTTCAAATACCTGGGCGTCCACATCTGTCAGGACCTCACATGGTCACTAGACACCAGACAGATGGGTAAGAAGGCTAAACAGCGGCTGTTCTTTCTGAGGAGGCTGAGGAACTTTGGCATGTCCCCTAAGAGCCTCAGCAACTGTCAGGATCCTGACCAGCTGCGTTACCGCGTGGTGCGGCAGCATCGGCCACTATGGACCGCAAACGGCTGGAGCGAGAAGACTAAAGAGAAGATCACCTGAACCCCAACGCCTTCTCTGCAGGGCATCTACCACCGTGGAGCCCCACAGGAGAACTGCCTCCGACGTCAAGGACCGCAAGCACCCCAACGCAGACACTCCTACCGTCAGGCCGAGGGGGTACAGAAGCGTTAAATGTAGACCCTTGTTGTACCCAACTACCATTAGACTTCTGAACAACTGACAGGAGATTACAATCATGGATATTCTTTAGTATTTACTATCTAACTAGCACTTTGTCAATTTGCAAACTCAATGCAATTTGTTGTCGAAATCTTCTTGTCATGGCAACTTGACTTGAATTTTTTCGGTTGAAGACGCTTCAGCCCTCATCCAAGAGGTTTCTCGAAGGTCTTCAAGAAAAGAAATTCAAGTCCAGTGGCCTCGACAAGAAGATTTTGACGAGAATTCACCATGACCTGGATGACTGAGAACCTCCACAGACAAACAAAATGCAATTTTGCCATTCCATAAAAGTCCTTGCCATTGCGCAATAGTGTTGGAACTCGTTGTCGTGGCACAATAGCCACCAAACGCAACAAAAAGCCGTCAACTAGGATCTTCTTCGACCGCCTGTCCTGACTGTTCACCTGCATATTCACATCTCTCTCTGTTTGCACCATTGCAAAGGTTGTTTCCACCACATCTTTCATTCACTGTCCTTTATTTTTTTTATTTTTTTTTACATCCTTACCAATTTTTTCCCACGTGTCTTCGTTGTTACTGACAGCTTCTTAAATTCTCTGGCATCCACTGCGGACAGCAAAGAAAGACTTTCATTGCACAGGGAAACAGGGTTCCTCATGCTACCCATACATTTAAAGACTTTGAACAGAATCGAAAAAGACTCGTGGAAAAAATCATCTCACTCCTGCTCACAACTTGTAAAGAGTTTCAAGAGTTTTAAGTCCCAGCCTAATTTGAGACTGAAATTTTACTCAGACTGTGAAACTTACAGGGTCACTATTTACGAGACTACAACAAGATTCTTTCACCAATTTTTATCTGACATCTGCCATGCATTGTTGTCAGCGGGTATCTGGGGAGCCTCTGCTATTTCAGTCCATCGCTTTTCCTCCTCCACTTCGTCGGAGAGTTGATATCTTACAAGCTGGGCTGTTCCGCCCACAGCTCCACCACCCGCTCCTCTTTCTGGATGATCCACACTGATCGGGACGTCCTTCGCCGTTTCCGTTCATCAATCCCGCCAACAAATACCGCCAATACCGCTCTGGTGATTTTCCGTCTGACAGGTTTCCCGTTTCCGGTTGTACTGGAGCTCATCTATTGGTTGTTCATTGTGTAACGTCACAGTAAAAACCGAAAGACTTGCGATACTATCAAACACATTTGAGCCCGAGATTAGGAAAACAGCAATCTAAGACAGCTCAGACAAGATAAGATAAGATAAGATAAGATAAGATAAGATAAGATAAGATAAGATAAGATAAGATAAGATAAGATAAGATAAGATAAGATAAGATAAGATGAGATGAGATGAGATGAGATGAGATGAGATGAGATGAGATGAGATGAGATGAGATGAGATAAGATAAGATAGGATAGTACTTGTTCCCCATAGGGAATATTTGATTGTCACAGCAGTGCAACAATAGCAATATCAATAAATATGGATCTAAATATAGATAGAGATAATTAAAAGGACGAAGACGGCAGCAGGGATAAGGATAGATTACAAAGTGACAACGACAAAGATAGATATAGATGGCAAAATGACAGCAACAAGGAGAAAAATACATATAAACAAATAATAATAATAATATGATAATAAATCAACAAAATATAATGAATAAATAAGCAGGATGAGGATGGAATGACAACAACAAGGATATAAAGAAGCGACAGAGTGACAACATTAGGGATAAAAGTAGACAACAGAAAGTCAACAATAAGAATAATAATAGATTTTAAAACAATAGATTACAGAATGACCTCAACAAGGATACAAATAGGTAATAGGATAACCACCTGAAACTTAATGATGGAGATGACGGGCGAGCGCTCCGACTGCGGGAAGGCTCCCGTAAGACGCTGAAATTTCCCTTCCAACTTTCAGTCCTAAGTCTGTGACTGTGAAAGCCCAGCATTACCGTGCATCTGACAACAAACACGTAGAATCAACAAAGCTGAAAGGTTTCAAAATCAGCCTTTTTCCTCTCAATAATTTTGGCCAGCCGCGGGCTGCTATATATATTTCAGAGGCTAAAGCAGCAGTGCAACCCAGCTGAAATTGTTTGACCGGGCTGTCTCACCCTTGCACCGCGGCCCCACGGTATTGCCAGTGAGCCCCCGGTGCTTCGCCGTGATGCAATGTATTTGCAGCTCGACACGCCGGCGTCCTGTTTGAATTTCATTACGGCTGGCGATTACACAAGCAACCTGCAGGCCAGGCCCCTGAAATGAGAAGGCCAATCAATACAGTCGCTATCTGGCCCCGCTAATCTCTGTCGCTTGTGTCAGCTCTGCTATCTGTAATAGATCTTAAGGATTAGGGGCCCCTTCTTAAAACACCTCTCTTTGCTGAAAAACCGTCCGGCCGGCGAGATCCGCGGGGACCCGGCCATGCCGAGCGTGGCTGAGCTGCGAGGGGAGCGCCGGTAGGATGGTGTGAGGGACGCTCGACAACAAAGAGACCAGGAGCAATAGCGTGTCTGAAAATGAAGATGGGGTTTGGCGGGGGGGAGGGGGGGGGGGGGGGAGGGGGTGTTAAAAAGGGAGGGGGGGGG
>CAAKHD010001914.1:31088-46359 GCA_901007705.1 Fistularia tabacaria
CCTACACGACGCTCTTCCGATCTTGTGTGCTCGCCGGCTCATTCTAAGCCATCACTAAATGCGAGCGTAAAGGCAAACTTCTCTTGTGAAATACAAAATAGCTGGTGATGGGGCGGCGAGGCGCAGGAGGTGGAGCGATTGTCCTCGCGACAGAACATTCCCGGTTCGATTCCCGGCTCCTCCGAGCGTTTCGAAGTGTTGTTGAGCAAAACACTGAAACCCCCCCGGAGCTGCTCGACGGCATCCAACTGCTCACGGTTCATCCATGATGGGTCAAATGCAGAGAAGGAGGGATTAATAAAATATTAATCATGTTTCTTTTAATCCTTATTCTGGTTTTATTGGATATCAACCTTTTTTTTTTTTTTTTTTCGCTCGTCCTTCTGCAGGTCCGTCAGGACAGGTGCCTCCATGCTGTATTCAAATTAGCGCGCAAAATTTTTCTCCTAACGCAACGTGACACAATGGGACTAGCGAAGGGTCAGCGGAGGAGGGAATCCCAGCTCCGGCGGACTCGGTGACGGTGACCGTGATGAGATTGGAGCCGTCGGAAGGGGGGGGGGGTTCGTCCGCGATTGTCGCGTCCCCGACCGCCCAGAGCCGCGTTCACATGGTGCGACAAGTGCACGTTTCGCGCAAATGGGTCAGACATCTGGTTCAGCCGGCGAGGGGGTTTTCCGGAACAACAAGAACTAGATGCCTCACTGGCGAGGTGCCAGTCAAACTGGGCGTGGATGCTCGGAGAAAAAAGGACGTTTTTCCTGATACGTGCAGCCGGTGACAAATAACACGAGAGACTTTGTAATGACAGCCAGATCAGGCAGCCACGTTCGACTATGTAATAATGAGATATCTCGCTAGCGGGCTGGTTAACACTGCGATGCTAATGCAATTTGTTTTGACATAGTTCATCATACTGTGTCCTCTGCTAATTGGACACGTGACAGAAAAGCTGGTTATTATTTTATTTTTTTTACCCTCGAATGTTCCCTCTGTTTTTCCGTCTTTCTCCGCATGAAATAGGAAACAAGTTCTACTTCGGCCATCTGTTAACACACAAACTGATGGGGGGGTTGGGTTTCTCTTTCTGTTACCCTGGCGCTAAAGTTATGACAATGTCGCAGCTTCCCGGGTCCACGACGTATTTATTTTGCCGGCTGGAACGTTCCCCACGGGGGGCGCAGGAGTTTTAAAACCCCTCGTCCGGGACCTTCATCCTCTTAGCGAGGCCGGGGGGCACAGTTTCAATCTCTGGTTACTTGAATCCTCGAAAGATGTCCTCAACAATCCTGTTCTTTTTTCAGTTTTTTTTCCGCAAGGACAGAATCCTCCAGTGTTGCTCGGAGGCGTCGCACAAACATGGCCACGTCTATGATTTCTCCCATCGCGGATGTTATTTTATCCATTAAATCTTCATTTAGCCTTGAGCCCAGGTAGCGGGGCTACTTGTGGTCCATCTCCCAATCATCTTCCGATCTCGGTTAAACGTTTCTCTTTGAGAAAGCTTAGCGTTAGGGCTAAGCGAACCCCCTCGCTATACTCTGCTGAGGGATATTCAAAGAATGATAGTAACCTCACGTTCTCTCCCGAATCCCCGGGCTCTCTCGTTTCCCTCAGAGGGGCGTGGCTTGATCCACTGAAGCATTTGACACCATGTGGCCGTCGGCGCAGGTGTTCTCATCGGTAAACTATGATTTGTGCCTGTCCCTCCCGATCCCTCGTACCTCTGACTCTATCATTCCCTTGCTTTCTGTCCTTTTGGCCTTGTCCTCTCGCTTTTTCTCTCTTTTTATCCCAATGGTTTGAGGCAGAAGGCCGCCGCCATTGAGCTGAGCTCTGTCCTAGGTTTCTCCCCCGTAAAGGGCAGTTTTTCCTCACCGTTGTCGCTAATGGTGGAATGTTAGGTTTCTCTAAATCATTTCCAACAGTTTGGTTCAGACCTATTCCACATGGAAAGTGTCATCAGACGTGTGTTTTGTGATTTTGGCGCTGTATAAATCGAATCTGACTTGACTACCAGGTCATTCCTACCTCCTGCGCCATCGAATGTATCCCCCTGTCACCGCCCTCCCGACCCCTGCCGCCTCGTACCGACTCCTTGTAGTCCCGGAGATTAAATGGGCTATTTCAAAAGCTGCTTCATGCTCCCCTTGTGCATGAAAATGAATTTGTCCATATCAGACGCTGTACCAATGCGTCTGGCAAGGCTGAAACCAGAGGCTGCTTCCGTGAAAAGTATTTCAGCGTTTTAATATTTTTTTTTTTCCCTCTGTTTCTATACTTTTTTGTTTTGTAGTTTTTCTTTTTTTCCTCCGTGGGTCTGGTTTAAAATAACTGGCTGCAATGTCCCTGTGACTTCTAGTGCTATCCCTCTGGCTTGTTTGTATCCAAAAGCTGCCAGAACTGCGCGTAATTAAGGACAATACGAACGCGGGGTATTTACGGCAGGCTGCGCATGTCCCCGTGCCCATAATTAACAGAGAGAACACCATAACCGGGCCTTAAGACGGTCTCGCAGGAAGGCTGGAGGAGGGAGGAGCAGAGGCAATTAATACTCCTATGAAAGTATTAAAAGCGAGAAGAGGGGAGGTCGGAGAACTTCCCCCGGCGTCGAGAACCCCCTCGCGTACGCCAAGTGTTCGCCAAATCAACACGTCACCCCGCAACCTTCAATTTGTCTGTTGATAAGAAAGACGAAAATAGAAGGCGAAGCCCGGCCTCCCCCGCCGCTCCTCCGGAGCCTCAGATAGCCCCGTTTGTTTTCCTTTCCCTTCAGATCACATCCCCTCGCACGTACTTAAAGAGGTGTGTGATTCAGCGAGCCCCGCCATCCTCTCTACAATAAATTGCCTCCTCTCCTCCATCGACCCATTCTTTTTTTATTATTTATTTTTTTTGTAAATGCGGTGCTTCAGCCGTTTTCCCCCGTGAAGTTAAACCCGGAGCGTAAATCCAATGTAAAAACTACTGCAACAAAAAAGCAAAATCTCAAATCCTGGGAAGAAAGAAAGAAACGCTCAGCAGCTTAATCCCATTTTTGAACGACGGGGTAGGTTTTCAATCTAATGTTCAGGAAACTAATGGCTGCTTGTTGCCAGACGCGAACAGCGGGTCGGGATTCAGACGCTCGTCCTAAAATGGTTGAAGTCGCACCTGGAGAGCAGAGGTTTGCCGACGAAACCACCCACGTTCTGCGCTGGAATCGCAGCCCACTCTTATCCCGGGGGGGATGCCGCGGACTAAAAATATTGGGGCGCCTTTTTTTTTTTTCTGCCCTGGTTTTAAATTTGCACAAACAGATCACTGAGACAGCCTTTTCCCACTGCTAACCCGGGGAAAGAGCAAAAAGACCAAGAATAAACTGGAAAAAGCGATGCACTTTATTTGGCAACTCTCCTTGTGAGAAGCGTCATTCGGTTTGGCTTCGTTGTCCCAACCGCAGATTGAGTCAGCGCTGCCGGGAGATCATCAATCGACGTTAGCATTAGCGCCTCCATGTACTTTGCCCTAAGGTAGCAAAGTTCTTCATGGTCTTGAAATTTTTTTCAACTCAACTGCTGAACTCCAGGAAGGATTCGCCCATTTCATAGCATTGGAGCAATCTGACATAAACAACGACAAGCAGCAACACAACTGTGACAATGCGTTTGGCCACTTTGTCACAAAGGTACCGCTATCTTTTGCAATTGATGCTTTCCTCCGTGCACAACATTTAGACACCTCTTTCAAAGAATTACTTGCCATTGGCGTGTCTTCACACGCCTCGCTAGAATGCGTTTCACCGACCATCATACGTCATCCTTTCACCCTTTCAACCAAAAGTGGACACGGCAACGCTGCTGCTCCTCCACAATTAACCAATGCCCACTTCAAATTTCTGACCAATCACGCAGTAGTTCGAGCCTCACGCAGAGTAAGTAGAGGCCTTTAGCTCCATATATATATATATATATATATATATATATATATATATATGTATGTATAAATATATATGTATAGATATATTCACTCTTTTCCCGTGCTGCCTTTCTGTCTTTTGCTTGTAGTTCTGAAGAAAAATGTTCCGGCAATCGTGTTTTCAGATCTACTGCATGGACAACTTAAAAAAAATGCACCGGTACTGAAAGTCGATTTTAAAGGGTAACCCATGGTACCGTTCATTCATAAACGACACTAGGCGTCGGCTTCTCGGGTTAGTCAAGCGCTGGGACTCAGTTTCGTGTGGGAGTGGTTCGGACACCGGAAACAAAAGGAAAGGTCTCTTTCGGTTAGCCCGTCCGACGGCATCCGTCCTCGCCGATGCAGCACAATGTGACTATCTGTACGCCCGCAGCTGTCCAAATTCATTTTCATGGCTCGCGCTCAGAACATTTTCGCTCATCGTGTCAACGAAAGAGAAAGGAAAGGGGCCGTGGAAGGATCCTCAAATACGCTGTGGGTCAATGGATGAAGGCTCACTCTGACATGCCGCTGTGTTAACATCCTGCTTGGGCCTTCTGACTATTTGTGCACAATTCTGCCAGCAAAGACAGAATTTGAAAATATCCCTCAGCTTCCATTGAAAGAACGCCATATTTGACAGAATCAATGCAGATTCAGTTTTCTTTTCTTCTTCTCTATTGTGAGCACAAACGTGTCCCGTTCAACCTTCCCCAACGGTGATCAGAAACACTGCTGCATTTCCTGTAGCGGTGAAGGACGCTCGTCTTCTGAGGGCTCACCTTTGGTGTTGCGGAGCGTTTCATAAAAATGACATTACAACGACATTAAAAAAAAGATGAGTGGTTGTAACATTATAGAAAAGCTCAAAAAGAAAATCCATTCATTCATTCAATATCTACAACGCTTACCCCGCACACGAGGGGAGGGAGGACCATTTACTCCCTCGTTCAAGTCTGTACAATTTCGCGTCTATAGTGCACCTCCTGCATGTCTGACAGTGGGAGGGAAACCGGAAAAAACCCCGCCGTAATCAAACCAGGGACTGACTTTCCGTGAGGCCGAAGCGCTAACAACCGCGCCGTCCGCAAGAAAACCGAGCAGGGGATTAAAAAGCAATTTGCTCATGTGAAGTTCGCCAGACGGCCAGATGTTCGTCAGTGCCGTAAACCGAATATATGTGTTGAGTTTGTTCTAAAAACACGCCTCATCGCCGCGCAGAGATCACGATCAGCTAGGCTTTCCATCTCACCGTCGAGCGTTGATGATAATAATTTGACGAGAAGCTATGAAAAATATATTTGCATGCCGATCAAGACATATCACTTTCTGGCGCCTCGTCTGTGTTTGTTTGAGCCGAACATTTGAATCCGCCTCTGAACGCAGAAAAAGAGCAAATCTAAATCCATCAGCACAACCTGTAATTTATGCCCCATTTGCTTCAGATCAACTCTTCTCCACGCCCGTGTTTCTTTTTCAAAAATTGTGCTAGTGACAAAACTCACTGATCTCCCAGCACTGAGAGAATATTCAGTTCTCTGAATATCTCAGCATAGAATATATTAAAATAAATAATCAAGCCTTAGGCGGCCATTTTTTTCACATCTACCTTCATCATGTCTTAGTAGTCAAAAACTTTCAGTCGAAAAGTTTTATTTGCGTATCAATCGTCGTGGCTAACGCTGCGAGCATCATCGCAATCCGGCTGTGCAGCGGCGGGTGCTCCGGGGGGGTTGCCGTTGACGACGACAGCCACCGGAGCTCTGTGGCAACGAGAGCTCTGCTTTTCGAGTGCGGGCTCTCTTCCAAAATCCGCTGAAAGGCCTGTGCGCCTGTTTCACATGACGGGTGTGTGGTTGGAGCCAAACGCTGATAAAAACATCGAAAGGGCAGCCTCTTCTATACTGTAAACATGCCGGCTTTACTCGGGCAAAAACATGTCCTCTTCCGAAAAATCTCTACTATCACAATATTAATATAATTATTGTTGTTGTTTTTATTGTAATTGTCCACCTAATTATTATCATCATTATTATGATAAATGATAAAAAATTATAAAAATGATATGATAAAATGTCATAATGATGATGAAAAAATAATGATAATAATTACGATCATAATGAAATTTTTAATCATAGAAATTATAATAACAAAAACGATGATAATAATGATGCTATTGTCTAGTAACCTCTCGGACAGCTGGGTTAGGCTCCAGCATCCCCGCGACCCTAACTGCAGGAGAAGGAGTAGATAAAGAATTGAATAAATGAGTGACTGATAAAATTATAATGTATTATATTCATAATATTTATCATCATGCATTAATGATAACAAAATTATCTTTAATAAATAATGATAAAGGAATAAATGATAAGAATAGGCAGCGATTCTATGCTATACATTGGCACTTATAATTGCCCAAACATGAAAAGCGGGCTGCACAGTGGTGCAGTGGCTGGCACTTCCAGCTCACAGCCAGAAGGTCCCTGGTTGGATTCCGAGAGGGGGCCTTTCTGTGTGGAACCTCCATGTTCTGGCCGTGACTGCATGGGTTTCCTCCCCGTTGTCAGGTTTCCTCCCCCCGAACCAAAAACATGAGCATGTCTGTAACGTACGTCTCTATAAGTGGCCCCGTGATTCGCTGGCGACTGATCCAGGGTGAACCTTGCCTCTCACCCAATGACAGCGGGCATAGCCTATTTAATGATAATAATGATAATACATTCAAACCACTTATGACTGGTCCAGCGCTGCCGACCATGAATGATTAATCGGTTAATATTTCCAAAGCATTTTTTATCAAAGTGCTTTACAAGCAGCAAGAGTCGGTCAAGAGTACCAGACAAGAAACAGAATACCATCCATTCATTTATTTACTGTACATTGGCAATCTTGAATCAGGGACACGGCGAGGGCAGAGATTTCCAATTAACCTCCTGCGTCTTTTAGAAATGTATGACATTCTATGGAAAGATTTTTTATGCAGACATTATTTCACTTTATGCTTTATATCTATATATTTTCATGGCCTGACTTTCTAAAACTGATATTGAATTTCCTGCAATTCTAAAGTGGAGGCAGCCTTAAAAATACCTTTATGATACTTTTGTGGATACAGAAGAAAAAAAAAAAATCAGCCTCTCTCTGATTTTGGGACATGAGAGGTTCAGGTTTGCCGGTGAGATTTATGACCTTCCAAAAGCAAAGGACAGAGTGTGAGTAAGGAGTGAGGCCAAAAAGGACAAAAAATTGGCCGGGTGACGGGTCAACGGGCGGCTACAAAAGCAGTTTACATTTCTTAAGAAGACCGCCAAGTGCCATTTTCTACGTCCTAGAAACGACGACAAAAATCCCAAGGCCCAAAGGATTTTTGATTTTTTTTTTAAAGCCATAAAAGTAATTCAACCTCTCCTTCTTCTTCTTCCTCCTCTTGGGTGGATACCTTGGCGGGTTTTTTTACTCATCAAGTTCTAGCGACATCCACCGATACTTTGTTTCCTTACGGCTGCTGCCTTCGGGGATCACCTGCCTCCATCCGACCATCTCCTCTGCATCTTCTTCTCTCACACCAACGAACATCATGTCCTTTTTTCCCTCCATCCATAAACCTCCTCTCTGGTCGTCCTCCTGACCTCCTGCCTGGCGGTTCCGACCTCGGCATCTTTCCACCCAGATCTTCACCATCCCTCCTTTGTCCACGTCCAAACCATCTCACTTATCTGTATCTCCAGAACATCTGATGGACTCATTCCTGATCCCGTCCATCCTTCTCACTCCCAAACAGAACCTTGATATCGTCATCCCTGCTTCCTTTCCTTTCCTAGGTGTCTTTAAAACCAAACAATATATATCAATTATTGTTTGTAATAAACACTAAAACAAAGTTTGTCAGCTTGAGACTGACCGTCGCCGCTGAAGGGTGCAGGCCGATTCGCAGACCAGGACATCTTTGTTTTTGCGAAGCTTTTCGGAAATGAACGTCTGGATCCTGGCGCGTTCTAATCATTCTTCAATCCCGATCATAAAATGCAGCACTTCAGCCGCAGCTGTTGGCTGACATAATGTCAACAGCTGGATGAAGGAAAAAAAGCTGATTGATTTGTCTGAAGGTGTTCGACGCAGTCGAGCGCGGCCTCATCACGCTGGTCCGTTCCAGCGTGCAGCAACTCGGTTCGCCGGTTATTTATCTGCAGCGTGTTTAGATAGCGGCATCCGCCCGGTGTTTTTCCAGCAGCATCAAAAAAAGGACTTGCACAAAGGTTCTATGCTGAGACTCATGTCGTTCAGCGTCTACATAAATAATCTGTGGGAAATCTTACCTAATACATTGTCCCATTTTCACGCTCCACTCTCCTTCACCATCTGCTGAGCAAGCCTCCGAATTAGCTTTTAATAATGTTCATCTCTGCGAGAATCTGCCGGGGCAATAGGAGCGCGAGCAAGCGGATTAATCTGGTTACTGAGCTAACGAACTACTACGCTTATGTTTTCAACTTTTATTTGCTTTTTTTTGGTTTTCCAAGTCAATAAAGCTTTGCTGAAAACATCAATAGGAGAATTCTAGGAGCAATGGGAGACGGTTCTTCAGCGCCGACCAGCGATGTGGGGTGAATATCTTCAATGGATGTCTGTGGAGGTTCTCAGTCATCCGGGTCATGGTGAATTCTTGTCGTAATCCTCTTGTCGCGGCAACCGACATCTCAATATAACACCCGCCCAAAACCCCGGCGGTTATATTCAGAAACCCCCCACAGGTCAGTAGAACTGAAGACGCCTCTTGGATGAGGGGCTGAAACGTCTTCAAGTGAAGAAATTCAAATCCAGTTGCCACAACAAGAAGATTACGACATCCTCAACGGATCTGGATGGAATCAAAAGCCGTGGAAATATCCTCTCCTGTCATGGAGTTTAGCTAGCGGACGTTTTCCCTGACTCGTTTCAAACCTCGGGTTGCCGCCAGCCCGGCTTCTCCATCGGCCCTGTGCCAATGGAAGAAAATAAGCAACTGATTACCGATTACACGTTGAACATGTCATGTTCGAGAGGGCGATGGACAGGCTGACAGATGAGGTTAGACAGGAATCTCCATCTTTGCAGACGACAGTGTGATCTCGGAGAGGAAAATCTAGAGGAGGTGGTGTTATGGAGCATGAAGGTTAGAAGTGAGAAAGAATACGTGTGTGAACGAGTGGAGCTCAAGTGGAACGGTGAGGCTACAGGGAGTGGAGATGAAGAAGGTTGGGGGATTTCAAGTTACTTTGGGTCAACAGGTCCAGAGCAACGGAGAGTGTGGAGAAGGCGTGAAGAAACAAGTGCTGGCAGGCTAGAACGGGTGGAGAAAGGTTTCGGGGGGTGAGGTGTACGAGATGTTAGCGAGACTATCCATCTCGTCTGGTGCGGAGACACTGAGGAAAAGACAGAAGGCAGAGCTGAAGACATTGAGGTTCTCTTTGGGAGTGAGGAGGATCAGGAACGAGGCCAGAGGGGCAGCACATGTTCGATGTTCTGGAGATAAAGTCAGACTGAGATGGTTCGGGCATGTGCAGAGGAGGTGGGAGTGAAGATCTGGTTAGAAGGATGAAGACCAGAGAGGAGATTTAGAGATAAAGTGACAGACAACATGAAGTTAGCAGATGTGAGAGGAGGACACGGAGAACGAGCTCGGACGGAGGGAGATGATTCGCTGCGGCGAAAAAGAAGACTGACACTGACACGTCTGCTCATCCGTATCGCATCAAAACTATTTCCATCAGACTCAGAGATAATGGCACAGTTACGCCGATAAACCAAACCTAAATTCATCCTCAGACAAAGTTCATCATGAATAAATGAGGAGGCGAACTAATAAAACTAAACTACTAAATCACCCGCTTGGCACTTGGAGTGAAACGGATAATGACATTGGTTTCAGTTAGACTCTATCGAATCCCATCTCTTTCCAATATGTTTTGCACACTTTCAGGTGTGTATCAAAGCACGCCACCCGCTGTGTCACAGCAGCCGCCAGCTTTCCGGCATACTGATTGTGTGGTCTGCCGCTGAGCGAGCGTGTATCAGTGTCAGGTTGTGGCTCGCCTCCTTCTTGGTCGGAGTATCTGTCCTAGGTGTAATAACAGGCAGAGACAGGGGGCGTAGCCGTGGAGCTAGCCCTCACATCCTGATTTAAAAGCCAGACTGAAAGTCCAGAAGATTTGAGGCGAAGCGAAATGAGACTTTTGTCAGGATCCGGTGTTTCCAATCGAAAGGCTTTCCATTCGTGGACGATGCAGATCTGGAGCTTCCACACGGAATTGAATTGATAAAAGGTTAGAAATGAGGATCTTGTCAATTTATTTTATCTTTGTTGTTGTCGTCATTCTGTTACCTATTATTATCCTTGCTGTCTTCGTCCTTTTAATTGTCTGTCATTTTATTGTTATTGTTGGGCTGCTTTGACAAACGAACTTCCCCTATGCGGATCAATAAAGCATTGTCTTATTTTCAGAAATTCTCAGAAGCAAACTGGTACGTGAGGAATCGATGAATCGCGGTAAACGTCTCCGATGATTTCGTGCGGATGGGCCCCTAATGAGTTCAGCGCCGCAGAAGTCAAATGCATTCCCGGGGCTCCGCGAGCACCCAGCGCTGGCCCAGGTGCGAAACCGCGTTCAGATCCCGTCGCCGGGCTGGTGCGGCGCTACGGGGGACGCGAATCTTCGGATAAAGCTTTCCCTCGGCGGAGCAGAATCCTAGTTTGTTCTCGGCCTGCCGTGGCCTGCTGGGGGCGTGTTTGATGGCGAGATAGCCTAATACATATTGATAATCATAGACTGATGGTAATAAACCACCTTTGTCACAGCGCTCAGACGGAGGAGAGTAGAATGGATTAGCCCGGGTATTATTTTCACTTTCTTGGCCATATTTTACTGCGGCTCCATGAAGCCACGAGCCAAGCTCATTGCATATTCTGTAAAGCACATATGGTGTTGTATTAAAAATTTGGAGGTAAATCCAAAGTTGTAAGGCGCTAAGAGGGAGCGCTTGGCAGCCCGGTGCAGCAAAACAACTTGACGTCAGTCACTAATCTAGTTAGCGTTGAGAAGAGCAGCGGCTCAAGTGAACCAAATTGGCTTCCATGCAGTTATTCAAATGAATTTTCAATCAAGCTCTCGCGGCCAAAACATGCTTACCCGTGCAGAATTACCGTCTAACCCCTCAACTCCCACCCCGCTTGCCTAACCGGGCTACAGTCGGGACGGGAGGAGCCGGAATAAAAACAAATTTACATTTAGATCACCCTGGATGCTAAACCAAAATCTGATCAGGGGTCTGCGCTTCCGCCTTAATCAAAGTTTTAATTTGATGACACACGGCTCACACGTGGTTGTCCATCTCGCATCTCCAGAGAGGGAGACGGCGGAGGTAGCGTAAGATCAACGCACAGCCCAAGCTGCAATTTAGCATCGATGAAAGCCCGGGTGGCGTGTCTCACAGATTACCGCACACTAAACCCTTCAAATCCGCCCTCCGGCTGAGTTCCGAGTCTCACGACGTGCGCGTCATTTCTTGTTACGGAGCAGAAAATTGAAAGGGAGACGTGAAGTCACTGGATGCTTTCTTACGCACACACTCTGCGTCAACGATGACTGAAATATTAGAAGCTCGTAAGTATAATCTATGGCAGTATTGGATATATATATATATAGATATTATTATATTGTTATTTCATGCTTGATGACCCGTCAGTGTGCGTAGGAATCCAAATCCGAGCGCACAGTTGTCTCGGAATGAGCTTGTGACGAGCACTTTGAGATTTGAGAAATAAGAATAAATTCTATGGGGTGCAAACAAAAAACAAGCGGTCTGAATTCAGCAAGAAAAGTAAACAGCCAGTGCCTTTAAATACAACTCATGAGATTTCAATAAACTAATTTGATTTGAGGGAGGATTTGGCTTAATTTTATTATTGTGGTTTGGCACAGCGGTTAGCACTTCCACCTCACGGCAAGAAGGTCCCTGGTTGGATTCCGGCAGAGGGTCCCTCTGTGCGGAGTCTCCATGTTCTTTCCGTGTCTGCGTCGGTTTCCTCCATGTCCAAAAAGTCGGTTCATTGAAACCCTGAAATTGCCCAGACATGTATGACGGAGTTAATAGTCATGTGTCTCTATGTCTAAATCTCGCTATGGCAACTTGACGTGAATTTCTTGAAGGCGTTCCGGCCCTCATCCGAGAGGATTCTAACGTTCTAATGACCTGCGGGAGTTTCCGAATAGGACAGAAACTCCAAAGGATCTCGGCAAGAATTCACCATGACCTGCACGACTGAGAGCCTCCACAGACATGACATATTTCTCCATACGTATCCATTGTGGCTGACAACCTGTGCAGGGTGAACCCTGGCCTCTCGCCCAATGAAAGCGGAGATAGGCTCCATAACCCCTAAATGAAGGACAAACAGTTCAGATAATGAATGAACATTTTGTTGTTCTTTCTTTTTTTCCCGCAGTGTGGCTTAATATTCGGTTGTATTGTTGTCTATACCGCTAATCCTGCAACCAGTTCAGAGGTGGAATTAAACCTGGACCAGTTTTGGGGTCGAACCCAAGACCCAACACAAGACTCTGGATCATAACACAGGATAGGGCTTAGAAAACGGTACTTCGGCACTGACGGGCGTGGAGTCGGGCCCCCTCGGGTTGGAAACTCCGAGGATGAGGCAGCCGGCAAGCAGCTTGTTGGGGCCGAGAACCGAGCGCGCTAGTTTTTTGGGAGCTTGTTGTCGGGGTGTGGTTCCGGCAGAAGGTGAGCTCATGGAGGGGCCCGGGAGCCAAGCAGAGGACACTTCCATCCAAACTCGAAGGAGGGAACCGGGAGGCCGGGCGGGATGCAGCAAAGAGAAAACCCGCGTGAAAGGACGGCCGGTGCGCGTACGGATGCGTACGGCAAGTGAGGGAACGACCCGGCAACCAGTGAGACCGAGGCTCTCGCTTCTAAGCCCTCGCTGATTGCTGGTAATTTGTATTAGCTGTGCATTCCCCTAACGAACGCGCAGCTGTGAGCCGAACCCATGACACCGACCGTCCGTCAATCGCACAGCTCCGTCTCCACGGCGACAGAGACACACAACGATTCACATCCTATCGCCCAAGGATGATGCAGTCCTCAGTTTACCTAAAGCATGTGTGGGGAATTTTGTGCGAAAAAGTCCCGCACGGAGAGTTCCAGGGGACGTCTCGCCACCAAACCGCTCCCCTGCAACCTCTGAAGGTCTCAAAGGATTACGCGGAGATTTGGCTACAAGTCATATTTGGGCGTCAGAGGCCGCGCTTCGCTGCTTGGTGACGTCTCCGACTCAATTCACGGCAAAAAGAAAAAATACTCGAAAACAGGATTTGTCGATACAGTCGCCACTTCGTCGTTGTTTATCCTCTCCTAGTTCATTTTAAAGGACTTACATGCGGCGGACGCAGTGCCTGCCTCCTGTGCATTTCCCTCTTTTTGATCGTCCACATTTGATCCCAATTACACACCTGCTTCTGGCTCTGCTATCAGAGAGCCCTCTACGTTTCCTCCCCCTCTCTCCTTGCTGCTTCGCAAGATTGTCTGTGTTCATCCTCGTGCTCATCACTTCCAGCAAATTTTCAATTTTTTTTTTCTTTTTAATTTTCATCTGCTCCCTGCAGGGATTTGGTTCGCTTCATTGGATAATTTACCTGTGCGGTAGCTAACTGGCGGGGCGCTCGGGTTTCTCCGCGTTCGGGAGTCACCGATCTGCAGGAGATCTCCATGTAGGCGTGACGGAGGCGGCCGGAGCATTGTTTGTCAGGGATGAAAATGAATAAAAACACCAACTTTAATATTTGAAGTAAAGCGGTGTGAAATAGCCATCACTATGAACGGTCAAATCTGAGTTCTTCAGAGCACTTGTGTACGGCGGTTAGCGCTTCTACCTCACCGCTAGAAGGTTCCCCCGGTTCTATTCCAGGCTTTTGATTCCAGCTGTGTCCGATGGTCTTTCCTCCCGCAGTCCAAAAAACATGCAGGAGGTTCATTGGAGACCCTCAACCGCCCGGACGTGAGTTGGAGTGGGTGAATGGTTGGATGTCTCTTCGAGTCCGGCTTGAACCCCGTCTCTCGCCCAATGACAGCTGGGACAGGCTCCAGCAACTCTGAGTGCAGGATAAGCAAGAATGAATGAATTAATGAATTAATGCACACAAGAATAGATCAATTCATTGATCACTCATCAAAACAGGCGGTCTGATTTGAGGCGTTGTTGAACCTGAGCCGGCGAACTGTCAGTCAAAGAGCGACATCTAACCCATCACCGTCTCGCTCATCCATACGGACGTGAGGCGTCTGCGTGTTTTTCTCACACGCACGGCAGAACCATGAAGAACCCGTGCAAAGTCCACACAGAGAGAACCCGGTCCGCCCCTGGAATCTCAATTCATGAATACGTGGCCCATCCCGGGCTCAGGGTTGCATCGGGCGAGAGCGGGGTTCACCTCGGACCGGGTCGCCGGTCGATCGCAGGGACACATTCGGAGACAAACAGCCGTTCACCCTTTCCTTCTCGACTTATTGTGATTTAGAAGCATTCACCCTCTCATTCACACGTCAGAGACATACAGCTATATGTGATTTCGAAAACACTGCGCTGTGAACTGAAAAAAAAAAAAAAAACGCCTCCTCATCTTTGTTTGTTTGTTTGTTTGTTTTGGTCCCGGACCCACGCAGACTTAGTCTCTCTCTATCTGTGTCATCCTGTTCCCTCCTTCGCCCCAGTTGGAGTCACAACAGATGCCGGAAAGCTTCCGTCCGTCCGTGCGTGCGGGCAAAGCGTCGCGTTTGTTTTCGGGGGGGGAGTCGCCGTCGGGGCGGATGATCGCGTCGTCGGTCTCGGGAGGACGGCCTGAAACGGCTTCGCTTCAAATCAAATCCGGTCATTTTCCGCCTTTCGCATCATCTCTCCCGGTAACAGACCACACAACCTCTCGCCTTCCAATCCCGACGTCTCTCGTCTGATTTCCATCAGCTTTTATTCTTTTCCTTTCTCCGTAAATATGGCTGTGCAGCCTTTCTGTAGCTTTTTATATACATTTTTTTTTCCTCTTGTTTTCTCCGGTCCAGCAGACGAGTCGGGCGGAGGGGGGAGTGAGTCAAATCCAGTGAGAAGTGAACAGAGAGCCCCAAAGCATCCGTGAAAATCGTGGCCGGGGATGGCCGGCTAGTTGAGGCTAAGCGAGGCTGCCACTGAGAACTATTCGGAGGAGAGGAAACAAAAAAAAAAAAAAAAAAAAAAAAAAAATCCCCCCCCCCTAAAATATATCCATTTGTTTAGGTCAATAAA